>JBCAUG010434450.1:0-13061 GCA_038406175.1 Haplosyllis leylae
TCATATTAGGAAAAGGAACATTGTATTTGTCAAAATGGCCAGAATCTATGGATATTTTGTAATGTACCCACACAAATATACATTAAGAAATTTAAAGAAATAGTACCAGGAAAAGTGGGAGAATGCATATTTGACAGTTAAAAATGCAGGACCCCAGCTAATATTGGCTCACTTTGCTTGCCCGACTCCGCTTCGCTACGTCGGCAAAATTTCGGGAAAAAAATTTTGGCCCCCCCCGACCCAATCCTGGATCCGCTACTGCCAGTCCACGGATATCTGGATTTATTGCTGCATCCGGGGGGGGGGGAGAGAGGTGCCAGAGATGCGCCAACGCCCCTATGGGTCCATTTATTTAGTTTTCATTTTCATGAAGTTTTCGGGAAAGATTGGCCAAAACAATAGATTAGATTCTCCACCCTTGTGGTTGGCGCCCCCTCCTCTGCAAAATCCTGGATCCGCCACTGGGATGTGCATGGAGCACCACTCCAGCCCCACCCCCTCCCCCCCCACCCCCACCACCACCACCAACACCCAACACACAGGCACACACATAAAGTGGACTTACTTTGGATTTATCAACTCGTCGAAATGCCAGTAAAATGTTCAGAAATGCTCTTCCTTTGCCAAGGCTTTGGATCTGCTTCCGAGTGCACCGCACTGCTTTTGTAAAAGCAAAATTTTTTTAGTAGATCTAGATCTAAGATCTAGATCTAATGCAATTTAATTTTCTGTCAGCCTTTTAAATTAACTTTTCCATTTAACTATTTTTATTATGTTGCTTTCTTTTTCTCTTTATAAGTTTGCAAACAAAATTCAGTTCTTTCATTTTACTTCCTCGTCGCTTCAACCTCAGATTTTCTCCTTTCATGCGAGAGAAAGAAAAATTCTAGTAAATTCTACAACTACAACTTTCAAGGAACTAAAAACCTTTGTCATAATCTTAATTTTAGTTTGGATGAGTAAAACATTTATTCGCAGACAATGTGCGACGTTCTGGAACTTTATAACAAGTGAGTTTTTATGCATGATCTACACACCAGTTTTTGTCGATAAAGTACAGCAGAGGCTTTATATATCGGTTGGGATCTCTTTATTTATCGGAGGTCCGGAGAGCTTGGGTTATCTAATTATGACATGAAACACCCATCTCACTATTTGACCTTCTCTTTTGTCCTTTTAATTACCTTGAAATCTTTTAATTTTGTTTTGAGTACAAATTAATGCAAGATCCAGATCTACCGTATATTTCTTTTTTCAACTTCTACCAGATATCATTTTTACGGCAGCTGATTTTTTCCTGGTCGATAGAAAGCATTCAGACACTGTCCGCCTTCTCAAAAACACCGATCTAAGTAACTTTTCGATTAAAAAGTGACATGCTGAAGTTTTATTGCTCAGTGTTCTTCTAAGTCATTTTTCAAGAAAAACTGTTTCCCATTGATGCTGCTGCTGCTCTCTAGTGTTTTGTAGGCAAATCTATACATTGAATGGGGTCGTTATGAAAAATCAAAACGCACATCGGACAACATTAATTTAATTGAGAAGTACATTTGTTTTAGCGTAATTAGTGAAGTAAAATGAAGAAAGAGTTAACAGACTACCAATTTTGTGTTGTTGGTAATTGAGGAAAAATTCGGACACAAGAAGTACTGTTTTGAAAAAGGTATTTTAAAAGAAAGTCCAAAGACATTCCCATCACTGGCGGATCCAAAAAAGGCGCCCTACAGCGACCAGATACTTCATCAGAAAATTTTTAATGTAGAGGGTTAACGCCCCCCCCCCCCCACACTACTGATCTTAACCCCTAAAAGTCCTGGATCCGCCACTGCATATTTTTTGTTTTACTGCTGTCTCGTTTAGAGTCGGCTTCGTGAGTAAATTTGGTGGGGAGGGGACGATTTCGGAAAACGTTCTGGCGGTTTTATAAAGTTAACGAGAATGATCTCAAATCATGTGATATTTTTTGCGCTTGAAAGCTGAAAGACAAGATGAAAACAATAGAAAACGTATTTAAATTCATTCTGAAAAACAGATTTATTAATAATGAGTGAATGAAACTATGTACATATGCTTGCTTAACATGTGAAAACCGCGGTAATTATAGTTTATCATTGATAAATTCAAAGTCTCAATAGGAAAATTTCTTTTTCTTTAGTAAATTTGTGAGAGTCCGCCTGGTTTCCAAGAGTTCAATGAGACCAGTTTCCTTGCACTTTCTGACGACTAGAATATTATGAATTCCTTTCCATTGATGCTCCTTACACCACAAATGTAACAAAGTCTGGAAAAAATGTGAAAATAAAAATAAAATTAAAATGTTTAAAGTATCTCTCGATTGGTGCGATAGCATGACCTTGACTTGGAAAGGATGGCTTTGACCTTTTTGAATTTTCTTGGATTCAAAGAAAAAGATGATTAAAGGGTGGTTTCAAAGAAGATAGGGAGGGGTCATTGTATTCCTGAGTAGCCGGGGAAGCAAAATTAAAATTACAGAAGAAAGCACATCATTTTGGATTCGTCGATAAATTTTCATTGCTTAATACTTTGATTTGTGTCTCTGTTTCATCCTGTATTTGGGGTTCATGAGAGAAGCAATGAACACACCTTTGGGTTTCTTCTTGTACAAAACTCTTTCCAACACTTCCATTCCGCTTTGCCTCTTCAGCAATCTCTTCCTCATCTTGTTGATTCTGGTTTCCAGATCATCATCGCTGTTGCTGTTGCTGTCACTGTCCGTGTAATTATTTGTCTTTATTGTAATTTGTTCAATTGGAAGCTCTGCAACAACCGTTGTTTCTTCCTTCATAGAGATCCTGCCTTTTGTGTTTCTTTCTAATTTCGTTGCCATCTGCTTCCTTAGCAACCGCTTCCTCATAAATTTTGGCATGTGGTTGCCTGGGCAACCGCAGTGAAAACATGGATGCTTGACCTCACTTTCTTCTTGCTTCCTTCTGTCTTCAAGTTCCTGTTGCTTCCTTATTCTCTTTCTGAGGAATTTAGGCATATGTTGACCATGGCTATGAGCAGGATCAGATGCAAAACATGGGTGGTTTATCCCTGGTTTAAACCAGATGTGGCTCTCACCAATTTCCCGTAAGCTACCGTTGCCATGGAGATGGCGTGCTGCAACGTTCTGGCGTGTTGTCCTTCTTGGAGATGATTTTCTTGTGGGGACTACCGTTCTCCAGTTACCCTTACATTGGTTTTCTCGCTTGTCTAACCAGTAGGGTTCGCTGTGATACCTTCTAACTCTCCGAAAATTTGTTTGCGTCATCTTGTCATGGTTCAACTGTTGAAACCCCGACCTTGGCGCCATCTGGTTTGACCAGAAGCTGGGTAAATCACTTCCGACTGATGCAACTATGACGTCATCTGGACGCTTTCCTGGTACGTCTAAGAACGTGTCTAATCTTGGTTTAACCACCGCAACTGGCTTCGGTACCTTGAACTGATCATCCTGTGACAATAGTGGATTGACTGGATATTCCCTCAGTGGAGAGAGCATCACAGGAGGTGGACTTATTAGCTCATCGTTCTGCAAGATTTCCATGTCTTCGTCCGAATCTAGAATGATTGTATCTGTGTCACTTGAAGTTCCTTCTCCCTGTCGTTTCATCTGAAGATCTTCTTGTCGGACAGTGTCATTTTGTCGGCCTGAACGTTCTGACTCCGTCTGCATTACGTTTTCGTCTGAGCGTCCTGACGTTGTTACCAAGTTAATATCAGCTTCTGATGACGTTGACTTAGCATTTTTTGTTTGACTAATGTCTGCATTTCCTTTCATATTTATTGATTCCATTTTTCCCCTGATTCAGATTATGTACACAGATGTATGAGTCACAAAATCTGACAAAGGATTTTAAAAAAAATCAATGTTACCACGTCGATATCTTCGTAAGGAATGATTTCCGAGATGTCAGCAGCTGCTTAAATACGATGTGAAGTGCCAAATATAGATCTAGAGTGTTCTAGAAAACGTGAACGTTTCATAACCACGTGTTTCATGGAATTTCCCAATCAATGTTGGTAAACATTACGAAATAGTGAAATTACGAAACCTCGTTTTCAATTAAAGGAGCTGATGGGTAATTAAAAATTACCACTTATTTCAAAACGAAATATATATGTTTAAAACGTTCAATATTGCGATCTAAATAATGATAGGAATGGTGACCAATCATACAATTGGCTGTAAACTTATTAAAATATTCCCTTTGAGGAAATAGCGCAGTGAATGATTTGCTTCTTTCTCTGCATACCTGCATACCTGTTTTGGGCCTCTCAGAAAGAAGAGAATTTTCGCCGGAAGTATTGCAACACAGTCGAATGTTCTAGAAGGTTCGAACCCGGTCAGGTGCAATAGCACGCAGTATAAATACCGAGGCTGGGTTCGAACCGACCTCAAAACAACAACTAACGCTGAGCTGAAAGCATTAAAACTACACAAAGAAGAACACAACACCAGCAGAGACAACGCAGAAAAAATAACGCAACACAGAACCTATCTTGGAATTATTACAAAAGAATATGGGGAAAGCAGAAGTGAATCCGTTCGCAGTGAGCAACGACGCCACAAGCAGCAGTGACACTACCAACAGTGACTCAGAGTTTGAGGTCGTCACTGAAGACATGGGCGCCCAACATTGTGATGATGTCGCGGGCCCTACCCAGGTTGACGATGAGCCAACCGGAGAATGCCTTCAAAGTGATGGGCAAACCGGTGAAGCAGGTGGCAGAAAGAAGGGGAAAGGCTGCAGAGGCAAAGGCAAGGACAGAATGCATCCCAGAATGGCCATGATGATGATGATGGGTGGACCCCCACCACCACCACCTCATTTTATGGCGCACATGATGCATGGAAGACCGCGAGGAAGACATGGAGGACCCTGTGGTCCTTGCGGACCCAGGTTTGGACCTCCTGGACCTCCGGGTCGTGGCCCATGCAATAGAAGGAGGTTCATGAGGTACATGAAGGATCACCCTGAACTTTGGAAGAAAATGCAAGAAAAGTTTGCTGAAAAACAACTTGCCGAAGATTTCTCCAAAATGGACGTTTCAAGCGCAAGTGAAAATGAAAATGCTAAATCAGAGGCAGCAGTTGCCGATGGCAACAGAAACAAATGTGGAAAGAAATGCCGTGGAAAACGCAGAGAAATGTGGCAGAGATTTATGCAGCACATGTTTGTGGAGATGAACCTGCACGCTTCCACTGGATCCTTCCACGGGAATCACACCGACAAGTGCAGCGAAGAGGAAAATGGTACTGAAACTGATGCTGCTGCTGCTACGGAAAAGAAGCAAGTCAATTTTGGAGGTATGTAAACTGTTAAATTATTTTATTAATACTCGCGATTTTTTTTTGAAAGGGACTTAGGGTTCAAGGCAAAAAGAAAACAAACAAAAATTAATGGATTGGCGGATCTAAGGGGGCGCCAGGGACACGCCCCCACCCGGTCCAATTTCTTTTATTTTCATGAAGTTTTCTTGGAAAATTTGGTCAAATAATAGGTTGGTGTACCGACCTTGGGGGTTGACACCCCCCCCGTCCTGCCTCGTCTGGGAAATCCTAGATCCGCCACAGCAATGAAATAAAAGTTCTTAAATTGAATTTCTTTTTACCAGATGGTACCAAAGACGATGAAGAGGGCGTGATGTCCGTCGGTTTTCCCTGGATGTTCCCAGGAATTCCCTGGGGAAGACCTGGCATGTTCCGAAGATTTTGTCATGGTAGACCTTGGGCAAGGCCAACCCATTTCGAAGGTAACTACAATTTTCTTCGAATTTTTAAAATGTGTAGTTCGTGAAAGTTTACGTTCTTTATTGTGGTATTTAATGATAATTCAAACAAAACTGAATGTGCGTTTTCCATTTCATCGGAACCATAATTTTTTTCCAAATAACAAATGATAAATATGTTGTCAAATTAAATTTGATATGCATTGAAAATCTTATATCTTTCTGTTCAAATTTCAGGAATGGGTGTGGGAGGTGATCCAAGAATAGACATGCACTGTGGTCCCAGAATGATGCATGGTGACCCTAGAATGGGCCACGGCGACCCAAGAATGATGTTTGGAGGTCGTCCAAGAAGGTGGATGTTCCGACACATGATGATGAACTCTGGTTCTTCTGAGGATGAAAACACCGTCTCTGAGGGAGAAGAGCAGCAGGGCACCTCCGCCAAGGCTCGCAGGCAGAAGATGAGGGAAGAGAGGAAGGAACTCCGTAAGATAGCCAGAGAAATGGGATGGTTTCCGCGGAGATGCGGATTTCCCCAGTCTGATTCCCAGCCGGAAGCTGGGGAGATGAACCTAGAGGAAGTCCGTGAAAGGCGAGAGAAGATGCGGGAAGAAATGCGTGGTAAGCGGAAGCAGTTCCGTAAATTCGTGCAAGAAACCGGGGTCCATCCCTGGATGTTCAAGACCCTCGCACAGGAACTGTACGGCAGCAAGAAGTCTGATGCTGCTGCTACTGAAAGTGCAGAGAAACCACAAGAAGACGAGATGATGGATGAAGAGCAGAAGAAGCAAAATGAAAACAAAGAAAAGTTTCTGCAGATCCTCACAGAACTTGGGGCATACCCCTGGATGTTCAGGGTCTTGGCCAATCAGAGAGCTCGTGCAGCCACTGGTTATGAATCCGAAGGAGAGGCTCCACTAGACGAAGGAGCTGCACATGAGAGAAGTCCTGATAGATGCAGAAGGAGACAGAGAAGACAGATGTTCCGCGAGATGGCCAAGCAGATGGGTTGGACATCTGATTCTGATGCTGAAGCATTAACAAATGGGGAGAAAGAAGACAAAACCGAAGGGAAGCAAGAAGAAAAGCAAAGAAGGGAGGAAGAGAGAAGAAGGGCACGAGAGATGAGGAGAGAAATGGCGTGGATGCCTTGGATGAACATGATGAGAGGACGTCATCATTGTCACCGCCATCATCGCCACTCACCACCACACCATGGTGATTCATCCAGGAGACACCAACACCATCACCATGATGGTGATCGTCATCACCACCATCACTAACATAACGGTGATCGTCATGGTAGTCATCATCTTGCTCACTAAATCTGTAGTAGACTTCATGTAAATAACTTACGAACGAACGTATCATGTTGTATCCCAAGAATTAATGGTTTGACGTTTTCAATGTAGAATTTATCATTAGAAACGAAATATGTAAACAAATGCAAAGAAAAAAAACAATAAAAACATTGTAAATGTTAGAATAAAAAACCATACTCTGAAGCACTGTGCTGAATAAATATACTTAAAATGGTTAAGAAATACAATAATAAAAAAACAATGTAAATATTAGAATAAAAACATACTCAAAGGAACCATATTGAAAAAATATATAAGAAAAAATAACTAGGATGGTAAAGAAATACATGTACAAATAAAACTTCATGTATGGGATGTAAGTTTATGTTTATAAAACATGCAGAAAGTTAATTGTAAAAACCTCATTTATGCTTAACGTACGGAGAAGAGGTTTCTAAACATGTTAAAATATTAAAAATACATGTATTTCACACATTAATTTGCAGAAGTGTGTAATAGCTGTCGTGTGAATAAAGAAATGTACAAAAATTATTCTTTGTTGTGTTGTTCGAGAACATTTCGGTGCAATAAGCTAGAAAACAAAAGAAATCAATCGTATCAAAACGTTTAATTAGAGTACAAAACTGCGTCACTGTCAAGTAATTTATGGCCATGTAGTATTACTCGTTACTGTGACAAGTTACCTCTTGTTCCCACCTTTTGTTCCTGTAGACAGAGTAATGTGCCTAGAAACTCTGGGAATTAAGCAACTTTTAGCATCTGATCAAATAAATAAACCAAGGCACTGTGGTCGCTCCATTTTCTGGTTTCTTTCAACAGAGATTTTCATAAACTCTCCCCAATACAAGAATGCCAACATTGCCAAGGTCGTTTAAAAATCCAGTGAAGCATGTTAACATTGCGAAGCAATCCTCGTACAGCCTTTGATTTCTAATTTTAAATTAATTAGCACCAATTATTGTAATACAGGCTAGCAATATTGCCAACTTTATGTGTTTGTGAAAAACTCGAATACGAGATTGCATGTTTTTACCAAAATGTTCCAAAATTGCACGAAGTTGAGGACAAGTTGGTGCTGGTGATCACTTAAACTCAAAATCAACTTTAATGATGTATGTATTGTGTGTTAAGTAATAGATCTACTATCATTAATAAAATTTCAAATATCCAGAAATATTCTGTGGTTTTCTGGAAAAATATGCCAAATAATGGCGGTTGGTGCCCCTTTCATGTGGGAAATCCTGGATCTGCCACTGTTGACCTTGATGTTTTGAGCAATACTAGCATGCAAAATTTGGAGGTTTTATTCTTTTGATTTTGAGCCTTTGGCTTTGATACTCAAGCTTAACAATCACATACAGTTAAAATTAAATTTCTAACTTCCGTGGCACAATCGGACCCAAGGTTGGGATGCATGAGTTTTCTGAATTTTTCAAAGTTTTCCATTTGGTACACTACGTTTTACTATGTTCAATGACCAACAAAATACCCGACCCCGTTAAAGTTTAATTTCTGAGATCTTCGCCATGAAAATGTAATTTAAAGTACATTGAACCATCAAGCGTCAACAGTAAAATATCAATTTTTGAGGAACATGAACATAACTAGACCTGAACGTAAAGTCGGTTATCCAATCATCTACTTGGACATAATTTGCAATGCTATTTTACTCACACTCGTTTATAATGACTTGTACAAAAATGCCCATTACTCAATTGTGACACTAAGTTTTATATTCATTACTGCCTGCATCCTGAAGGGTAATGTTTTCACGGGTGTCTGTCTGTCCACAGATGGGCACCTCCTAGTCCTGTCCCAAGTCCTATCTCAGGTCCTGTCACTGGTTCTGTCTGGGGCAGGGGGTATGATTTGTTATGCGGCGGCTGATAAGCGTTTTGCGGTCAGATTGCCAAAAAAGAGATTGCAATGTGATGGTTGCAAGAAACGCATATATTGGTTTATTGAAAGTAACAGATCTTTTACTTGAAAAACAAAATAATTGTAACAATGCAGTAAAAGGTCAAATTATGAGCTGGGCGGTTGATTATGATTATATACAGAACATTGCATTTTTTCACGTTTTTTTTTTCGCGATAACCCAGTCTCGCCGGACCTTACGTTCCTACAGAGATTTCTGCCAGTTATTTAAACTCTTGAAACATTTCTGGCAAATCCTGGTGTGTAAAAAGGCATCGACGTTTTTGTAAAGAAGAATTGTGGTTGTGCAATACCTTAGTTCAGGTGTTTCCCCACAAGGCCACAGAAAAATGCAATTCTTTTCAATACGTCATTAATTAGATTATCAATCACATCTGATGAATTTCCTCCCACCTCACCACTTGGCATTAAGGAATTTTGCTCCACAAAATTACCAGTTCCCTAATGCAATAAGAAAGTCCTCTTACGGGAAAACGCACGAGGGATACTGCCTGCAGTGTAACCTGTCCTGCCGGGTATCCCAGTCCTGGCCAGGGGAGAGGGGTACCTTAGTCCTGGCCAGGGGGGGACCTCAGTACTCTCCTGTCCTGACTGGGGGTGTACCCCAATCCAGTCCTGGCCAGGTGGCAATACAGTAGTTCTGTCCTGCCTGGAGGGGAGAGGGAGGTTACCCCAGTCCTATCCTGCCTGGGGGTACCCCAGTCCTGTCCTGGCTGGGACTGGGGTATTCCCCCTGCCAGGACGGGGGTACCCCTCCCCCAGGTAGAGGACCTGGGACCAGAGACCTTGGAAAGAACCTGGGACTGGGTACCCCCCTGCCCCAGTGATGGACAATGTGAAAACATTACCTTCCCATCCTTCGGATGCGGGCGGTCATGAACCGTGGCTTGATTTCATTAATCGTGCAGGCAAATAAAAAATTCTGGAGACACTGTTCCCCTGTCAAAATGGCGACCACCACATCCAACACGGATTTTATAAAGTACAAAAAAATATTCTCCCGACACTGAACAAATACCAACAAATTAAAATCAGAGGCGGATAAAAAATTTTGAAAACGAGCGCAGTAAATAGTAAATGTACGCCGAGAGAAGGATCCAGTGGGAAGGCAAATGACACCATTTTACTCAAAACGATAGAAGAAGTTCAAATGCGGTCAAAACTAATTCCTGGATCTGCAACTCAACTCAAAAAAAATGTGTGTCTTCGATTGACAGAATTTACATATCTTTTAATAATCAAATATTGTTCACGAAACTAATTCCTGGATCTGCAACTCAACTCAAAAAATAATGTGTCTCTCGTTTGACAAATTTAACATTTCTTTTTAATGATCAAATATTGTTCACGAAATTTTCATTTGCGCGGCAGAGTAAAAGGAAAGGTCAAATGATGAGGTGGACACATTGATTTGCAAATGAAATGATAACCCAGTCTCTTCGGACCTTACATTCAATAAGGGAACCTCTGTGGACATTTATTTTGTGTCTGTTCTATTTCCGTCTGATTCTAGTGTCGATGTTCACAACGTTGATCTGACGTAAGTTTCTGATTGTGCAATACTTGGTTTGATTCGGGTATTTAGCTACAGATGGCGCTAGTGTAGAATATTGCTGAATCAGCAAAACGTTTCCTGAACGTTATAAGATTTTTCTCTATTTTAAGACACCACAAATAGGAAAAATACTCAAATTAAGCTATATATTTATCTTGATTATCCTCAATAAAATGTGAGGTCCGAAGAGTTTGGGTTATCTCAGTTATGAATTGTGTTAAATTTGTACACTTGCCCATCTCAATATTTGACCTTGGTTTTTGACTTTTCGGAATATTTATGGGGATTGTGGTTTTTTTTTTTTTCAATTAAAAATCAATTTATGAAAAATAAGAATGTCTCACAGTAGAAGCCGTACCTCCATGTAACACAAAAATATTTAAATGAACCGAAATATGATTTCGTGTTTTTGGAATTTGATACGATCCTCTGGTTTTCTGGAAAAAGTGGCAAAATAATTGGCGATTGGTGCTCCCAGGAAACCTCTGTTTACTTTGACGTTTTGAGTAAGCTTCGGTGGTACAGCACCAAACTTGGGAGTTTTATTCTTTTGAGCCTGTGGCGGATCCAAGAGACCTGCCAAAGATCCGCCTCCCCTCCCAATTTTCTTTATTTTCGTGCAACTGAGAATGTGTTGCTGTACAAGTATATAAGACTGAGAACTCACGGGGAATAGAGCCCCATCCTCTGGAAAATCCTTGACCTTTCTACATATTTTTGAGCATTTGATCCAGATATGTGTTGTATTTTTCAAAACTTAAACTTGAATAATTTCATATTTTTCATCAGTGTATAGAAAATTTACACATTTTCGTAGAACCAATCATATATATATATCTTGACTTGAAGGTCAAGATCAATGTCACTCAATGTCAAAGTCAAATTAAAGGAAATCAATTTTCTGTATACTGTACATGTTTTTTTATCTATGTGTCACGCCGATGGCACGTCTTCAACTGAAAGGCATTCCTATTTAAACTTCTTTTCATTATTCTGGGAATTTTGAAAAAGAGCTAGGAAAAATTCCACTTGCTTGCGAACATTTGAGATTCTTTTTAATAAACAGTAACCACTTAACGTAGCGGATCTGGGATACACCGGACGGGGTAGTGGTTGTCAACCCCAAAGATTGCGACCACTCACAGACTTAAACGCTTTTTTACAATTTACTAATGAATTGTGTGCTGTGGTGTTCACGGAAAATAAATGTTTGTTTTCAAACTAATTTTGAGTCATAAAACCTTGCGCGTGGGAAAGCTTTGCCACCTACTGCCAGTGGCGGATTTAAGGGTGGACGCCAAATAATAGGTTAGAGCCCTCACTTTGGAGGTTAGCGCATCCCGTCTGGGAAATCCTGGATCCGTCACTGACTGTAGTCTGGAGATCCAATTTCTGGATCTGCGAGAAAAAAATACTTCGGTTTTTGCTTTTCCAAATCTGACAAAAATGAAATGTAAATTGTTGGAAATAACTTAAATTTTACAAGTAAAGGTAACTTTGAGTAACTGACCGTAGCATAAATTTGTACACTTCAGAAGCTACAAATTTAAAACATAAATTACCAGCAGTGAACACAGGGACATAGAATCGGTGGTGGATCCAGTGAGAGAACTAAAGGCATCCAATTTTTGGATCTGCGGGAAAAATTTCTTTGGTTTTTAAATTTACCCTTGTTTTTTTTCCCCGTCAACATAATATAATTAACATTGGCGGATCTGGGGGACGCAAGGACGCCTCTCCTGGACCAAAATTTCTTCATTTTCATGCAGTTTTGGGGAAAAATTGGTCAAATAGTATGTTGGCGCCCGCTGGGAAATCATGGATCCGCCACTGATTAATATTTTTTCGAACAATCTCAAGAGTGCCAAAAAGGTCAAGTGGTGAGGTGGGCGGTTCATTCTTATTTCAGAACATTGAGACTTGTCATGAAAACCCAGCCTCTCCGGACCTTACATTCTAACAGAGAATTCCGCCAGTTATTTAAATTCTTCTTGAAACATTTCTGTCAAATCCTGGTGTGTAAAGACATCGACGTTTGTGTAACGAAAAATTATGATCGTGCAATGCTTTATAGTTCAGGTGTTTCCCCACAAGGTGGCTGTTTGAGCACAAATTTCTTCGACTCAGCAGGAAAAACGTTTGCTGAACGTTACATTACTACACCAGTACTTCAAAACACCAGAAATAGAGAAAATGTTTCAGAGGAGATATATAATTCTTTTCAATTCGTTATTATGAATGTGAGGTCCGAAGAGTTTGGGTTATCATGTGTTTATATGAATTTCCGCCCATCTCTCCACTTGACCTTACTTTTTGAATGTTTTTCAAGGTAAATCTTTAAATTGATAATCTTGCTTTATCGTTTGCACCAAAATACACTTTTCTTCAATACAAAAGGGTCAAATTTTGAGGCGGTAAGTTCAAACTTGGGTTATCATTACACGTATCCATCTCGGCAACTACCCCTCTCCCCTCAAATTACGATAAAATTTGCAGGGTGGAGGGGG
>JBCAUG010434561.1:0-15928 GCA_038406175.1 Haplosyllis leylae
TATAAAAGGGTGCAAAAAGGTCGCACATGCAGCATTTTCATTCTGACCATCTCTGGGAACACACGTAAGTATCTCTTCCTATATCCGCCAGCCTGTCTGGCATTATCCCGGTGTTACCCTGGCATAGAGTCTTCGTAGCTGCCAGTGCTTGTGAGCCAGCTAAGCAACCAACCTTTCCCCAAAGATACCAAGTCCACATCCTTAGCCAGCACCGGCACCGGCGAAGTCAAATAATTCAAACATTCCAGCTGGGGAGTCTTTACACTGCTTAGCCAGTTACACAATCTGTTTACTGTAGCGCACAACAGCCCTTATGTAATAGTTTAGATTAGCCAGGTTATCTTTAATTACATCTCCTGGCTACGTAACAGAGGTCTTTAAAGAATCAAACTTAAACAAACAATAATAAACTCAAGCTGTTTATTTAATCTGTGCCGGCTTGCATTGCCAGCCTTGTTCTTGTAAACCAACACCGCTGTCCCAGTTAGTTTGTTTATCTAATGTGTCACCGACCCAGTTTGAACAAGGCATCTGTTTCAAATCCCGGCTAACTCTGCTTACTTACATTGCAGGCCCAGACTATGACGGACCCGTTCCAAGATTGGGAAAACAGTGTCCGGGAACTGGCCATGGCAGAGGCCAGGGAAAAACTTGAAAACCAGCTAGAGGAGTGTGATGGAGATGCCGGCCAAGCCTTGTCCCAAGACTGGCTATTTCAAAAGCCAGATGTTTTATGGACGGAGACCCAACTGGGCGTCAGTTTCAACGCCGAGGGCAGAGAGCGGCTGTACAGGCTGCAAATCGCCATTGAGACACACATGATTGACACAGACTTGGCCGACCGATGGGCTAGTAAGATGTCGGGTTACTGGAAGTCGGCGGACGAAAAGTATAAGGCACACAACGCCCTGTTGTTGTGCTTGACAGAGAACTCTACTGGTATGGATCCAATGGGGGAGAACAGATTCATATTCTCCGCCTGCGTCGTTTGGGTGTATGCCGGTCAGTACATGTCGGACATTAGCGCGGCCATTCCGCATCTTCAAACTATGGCAGCGCAAGGACAGGAAGGTGTGGCATTATGCTGCATACCTACCCCCAACCCACCCTACTGACCTTACCCGGCTAAAGGTGAGCCGAGTGTCCTTGTGGCTTGCTCCGGGCAGAACCATCTGACTTTCTGGAGTGGCGTGCCGGAAGCATTCCGGGCATGGGAGGTTATACCTTATACCCAGAGTGACTTCACCCGGTTTGTAGTTCTCAGCCGGGACATCACCGGCTTTCCCCACATCAAGGAAGACCAAGTGATCTTCTGAGAGGTGGACAGCTGCAGGGCGATGTGGGTGAATGAGAATTTCATGGTCCACGGATCAGACGGCAGTCTCCGCCTGGCTACAAACCCCGTCTACCTGTGTGGGTCAGATGGCACCATCAAGCAGCCGGTGTCCTACAATACCACATATGCCAGCACGAGCTTCACTGCCAATGATGGTATCACCTGGCAGGGATTTCGTTAACACTTGTTTACTCATCCACAAACATGTTAAAATCAGTGTGGACGAGTGGATTTTGTATACCACTCATCCACACAAACATGTAACAATTTTTGAAATTTTTTGGGTCAATTTTCATGTTTAGAACAAAACTGGAAGCAAAAATATTATTTTCTTTGTGGATGAGTGGATTTCAGAAGTCACTCATCCACATGACAAGTGGCTCAAAATCCTTAAGGAAACCCCTGCCTGGCCGGACTTCCGGACCAATTCTAATCCTCCACCAGATATGCCGAAAATGCCGATCATTCCACTAGATGCTCCAGGGGATGATCAAGCAGCTCTGCCTGCACCAGATGATGGGGCGAAGCCGGGTACCCCAGCTGTTCCCACTGAACTTGACCAGCCTGATAACCCTGACAATCCTGGTGACGGCAAGGGAGGGCCAATGGATGTGGTGTCTGACTCTGCTGCCCCTACCGCCTCGGTCAAGACTCGTTTGGCCAGCACCATGCAACAGCGGATTACCCGGCTACTGATTCAGACCAAGGAGCTCTCCAACAAGTACGGGAACCTGGCCAAGTACTACTACCACAAAATGGAGGTATTGCACAGCCACCTCCTGTTGGACCTCAACACCTGTGCCTCCAAGGTCCGGTGCGCCATGGGCATCTTTTGCCAGGACGTAGATCTCCAATGCGGGTGACTGGGAGCATCACCCAGCCTGGCCCAGTATAATTCGGTGATGGACAGCGCCGAGGAGACATACATCTTGAAAAGGCATGAGACCAAGGCTGCCCAGAAAGAGGCAGTGAAGGAGCTTAAGGAGTACCTAGAGAAACAGTCCAATGAGGCCATCCGAGATTTTCTGTCCGCAGCCACGCCGTTAGCCATAAGGGCGGCGGTGGCAGACGGTGGAGATTCCAGCCCCTTCATGGCTCTGCTGGCCCAACAAGCAGGGGAATTTCAATGCCGGATATCCGGCCTCTTCATCGCCAACCTGGACTTCGAGATAGACTCGAAGTTCCTATTGGCAGTGCAGCAGTTGGACTTACTGGTGACCCATGCCAAGGCTATGCCGATGATGTGCCCGTTATACTATGCGACCCCCAGTGCACCAGTTGTGGGCGCACCGGGCTCCAAGGCCATGGTGAACCCCGTCCCCGGCACCAAGCTATTGGCCAAGCCAGGGCAATTCCCCAAGGTATTTGCCCTCGTTCATCTGGCGCGTTCTATGGGCGCCCAGAGCAGCCATTCCCTGAGGCCCCCTCCTGGTTTTCCCAGTCTAACTCAGAGCAAGCTGGTACACACACCTGACCCCGGCAAGACCCACAAACAGCCTCACTCTCCCAAGAAGCCGGCGGAAACTAAGCCGATATCGTCCTCCTAGATTGTTCCGACGAAGATGGATCCAGTGAAACAACTCCAAGCAAGAATCCCAAGAAGCCCCACATGGGGACGCCACCGGCCCAGCACTTCCCTAGCTGGAAAACGGACCAGAAGACGGCTGAGATCGGCCTAATGGAAGTAAAGAAGGCCTTGGCCGATGAAATAATAGAAAACGTGTCAGACTGAGAGTCGGACGAAACGCCGGGCACGCCGGCTAAGAAAGAGAAAAAGAAAAAGAAGAAGTCCCAAAAGGAACGTTCAAAGCAGGATGAGTCGTCGGAATCTGACCGTGACCAGCCCCCGCCATTTAAGGGAAAAGCCGGGCACGATCCGGCAGCACTACAACTGTGAGACTGAAAATAAGAAGGCCAGCATGAGGCTCTTGGCCCAGGGCAAGGATTACGGGTACATCTGTACTCTCCGGCAGACATTGGGTCTGCCGGACTGCACCATCACCCAGCGGGACCTCACTGTACACCTCAGTGTGATACGGAAGGAGAGGAAAACCTGGGGAGATGAGAAATGGTATTCCCACTACTCTACAGTTACCAACACATGAGAGGTCTTCCGCGGCATGCTACAAAAGCCAGACGTAGAGCCGGCAGAGCGTGAGAAGTATGAAAAGGCCTTGGTGCAGCTAGACGACCCAAAGACCCTACAGCTGCTGGTAAGCCGGGGTTCTCCATGCGGGATGGAACATGTCACTGCTACCCGGCTAGCCCGGGTATTCGTGAATGAGAGTGGGAAGGTGGCTCTCCCCTTCACCAGCCTTGCCGCCAAACAGATCATGTTCGGGCTTACTAAGTTACACAAGCCCAAAGCAATCAGCCGGCAGGAGGTGACTGCACAGATCATGGGGAAGGTGACGAAAGTCCGGGTCGGCTCCCAGTGCCCGGTGTGCTCGTATAATGCTGACAACCATGACCGCATTAACAACCATGTCTGGGTACACTGGCGGTTGGCGCTCATGTGCGCCATTTGCCTCCGCATTGAAGCCACCGCCTCCTCGATGATGACCCACGGGAAGGACTCACACGACCTGGTCTTCCGGGACATAAATCCCAAGTAATCAGCCGCCCTAGTCGCTGGCTCTTAGCCGGGCTTCCGGCTGCCAGCGCATGGGCGGTCAGCTGCCGTGTGGCCTGCCATCCATTCCATTGTGTGTTCCATTTTCCAGCCGCCTGCAGGCGGACTTACATCCGACGGATTTGCTGTTCTTGATAGAAAGGTGCTATTGTTCGATGGTCTTGTTTGGCCGGTATTCCCAGCCACATATCATGCCAAAGAAGATTTGTTCGTTTTTGATTTTTGTAGGTTTTAACTCTTTACTATGTACTTCGATTTATTATTATTTAGCCAGTTTTTAGAATATTATTACCTTTTTGTCTTATTCCAGTTCGTTTTTAACCGGCAGTTTTGCTGCCGATCATGCATTGATTGTAAAGTGAAAGAAAATAAACGTTTATACAGAGCCAATTGTTTGTTTAATTTCAAAGTTTGCACCGGTTAAAATAACAAAAACTTAAAACAACAAGAATGCATACGTAACAAACAACTTGTGGCCCATTTCCGCCGTATTCCAAAAAATTAAGGGCATACTGATTTTTCCAGGTCTGGCTAACCTTGCCCATAGTTTCGCACATCGTTGCTGGTATGGCATAGCCACTGGCTACCCCTTCCCCCTGAAAGAGAAGGGTGCATCCTCGTGCCCTGGACGGGGGTTTAAGGTTCAGAGTGAGTGCTCATGTGTGTTGCCTGGCAGCGGCCGTAACTTGTGGTTGTCGCTGGCCCACACCCAGTGGAGGCCGTATTGCAGCATAACAGTATACAGTCTACTACACGGCGGACACCGCGTTCCGGCGTCGTCGCTCGAAACGAAGGTGCCGTCTCGTGACAGTGAGCCTACCCGGTCCTTCTTTCCCCCTTAAAGGTGTAACATGAACAAAGAGGCCTCTCCCAGTGAGTTCTTGCTCACGGTGGAACATCTTCCACTGGCGTGACGTCTCGAACCATCGGAGGATCGATACCCTCTTCGTCAGGGGTTACGTAGCCAGCTCCTTTTGGCAGTACCTCTGATCATACTGCGCTGGCTCTACAGCCGGCCTTCTGGTGAGGAAGGTCAATCATGGTCCTGAACGCGTCTAAGTACAGGCCATAAGACAATTCATGAGGTATTTCATCCCTTTTCTCAACACCTTCCCCTACCGTCCTGGCTGATGCCAGTGTTGCAATAGCCACATGTACGTGGACATTATCATCCTGGTCCGGTGGACCCGCTATCCATAACAGTAGGCGCACCTGGTGGAGTATCTTTTCATCATTCTCATTTCTGTCATTCTGCACCACATACGTCAGAACACCGTCTGCCACACGGCGAACCACTGTATGCAGTTGGTCACCCCATCAGTTCTTAAGTTTCCTACTAGCACCTGTGAAGGCGTCCAGTCGAATCAACACCTTGTCGCCGGGGTAAAGTTCAATAGCTCTGGCGCGTTTATCGTAGATCCGTTTAAACCTAGCGGCTTCTTTATCTGCCATGGTTTTGGCTTTAGCTATGGCACTCTTTAAGTGCTCGTACAGTGATGTGACATACTGGTCCACACCCTTGATTTCTCTCTGCCATCTTGTTGGAAAGAGAAGATCAATAGGTATCCTCGGCCGGCATCCAAACATGAGGAAATGTGGAGAATAGCTGGTTACCTGGCTCCTCGTCAAATTGTACACATGACAAATCGCTGAAATGTGATCCGACCACCGGTGTTTTCTCCCTGGGTCGAGTTTCCCAATCATCCTTATCAGGGTCTGATGGGCTCTCTCAACTGCACCATTAGATTGTGGATGGTAGGCCGTCGTTTGTATTTTCTTGACATTCAGAAGGTCGCACAGGACTATGATCACTTTCCCCACAAATTCAAGTGCCTGATCTGACATAAGCCAGCGTGGGAACCCAAATATGGAGAAGTAGTGGTCATACAGTGTCCGCGCCACCGTCTCAGCTTCTCGGTCCGGCATTACGAAAGCACGGACGTATCGTGTGAAGTGATCAATCACTACAAGAACCTTCTTGACCACCGGTTTCTTCTTTAGGTGGACTGTAGTTTCCATGTTGATGAAATCAATGTGCACTAGATCGAGCAGCTCACTAGCGCTGATCGTCACCATCTCAGGGATTACCAGCCTAGACTCATAGTGTTTGCAGCGTTCACAGCCGGCTACAGCCATAATTGTTTGCCAGCCCATACTGGGCCACCAGAATCGTTCTCTCATCAGACTCAGTGTCCGATCTCTTCCCTGATGACCGGCCTCCTGATGACAACCGTCTATTGCCGCCTGTCTTTTCTTAGCTGGGATGACAAAAGTCAACAGACGTTCGTCGGTGCCTGGCGCCTTGGTGGCTACGTACAACAAGTCACGAGACATTACCAGATCCTCCTGTCTTCTCACTTAAGCTAGCCGGTCGACATTGGACACCTGGCTGGTGAGATACTCTGACAGAGTCTGATTATTCTCTGTCGGCCGGCTAAGCCAACCTCGCACATGGCAGATGACGGGATCCGCCTTCTGAGCTAACACCCAATGCCTGTCAGCAATGTTCCTAAACACCGGCTTACGAGCCAGTGTGGCTCTGGCATGTAGGATGACCTCATTATCTAGCCGAGCATCTTCCTGAACAACCCGTGGGTCATCCTCCTCCGCTCATCGGATCTTGGTGCCCATCTTCGCACATTCTATTAACTCTCTGACACTGTCCTCATCTAGCCGGTCCGTAACCTGGCTAAGGCAATTGGCAACCTTGTTGTCGGCACCTCTTATGTACTCTATGGACATGTGGTAGTTCGCCAGCGCTGCCACCCATCTGTGGCCAGTGGCATCTAAGTTCGGCAAAGACATGATGTACGTCAGAGGGTTATTGTCGGTGCGCACCAGGAACAGTTTGTACTGAAGGTACTCCTGGAACTGGTCCACCACCACCCACTTAAGAGCAAGAAACTCCAACTTTGAAGAGTGGTACTTCCCCTCTGACCCCTTGAGACTCCAGCTAGCAAAAGCTACCGGATGATATTTGCCATCATGTTTCTGTGATAAGACAGCGCCGAGACCATCGCCAGAAGCATCCATCTCCAACAGAAATGGTTTCTCGAAATCGGCGAAAGCCAACACTGGTTTGGCCATGCACTTCAACTTCAAGGTGTGAAATGCTTTAAGAGCCTCAGTCGTAAGCTGTACCGGTTGGTTCTTCAACTGACTATTCTCGCCTGCCGTCAGATCTTGTAAAGGGCGGGCTATGTTAGCAAATCCTCTAATAAACTGGCGGTAGAACCCTACCACCCCTAAGAAGTGACGTATTCCAGTAATGGTGGTCGGTGGTGCCATCTCGGCTATCCCTCTGAGATTTGCAGTCCCTGGCTGCATACCATCGGCCGACACCTGGTGCCCCAAGTATGAGATTTCCTTGTGGAAAAACTCACACTTGGCAGGCTTCAGCTTCAGGCCATGCTTGTGGAAATGCTCTAGCACCGCTCTTAGCCAGGTCAGATGCTCATCCTCGGTCTTGGAAAACACAATCACATCGTCCAAATAGATTAGAGTGTACGTGAGGTTTAATTCGCCGAGGCAGTTTTGCATCAACCTTTGAAATGTCGCCGGCGCATTGCACAACCCGAACGGCATCCTCAGGAATTCATACACACCCAGGCTGCTGACAGTAAAAGCTGTGTAGGTCTGGGACTCCTCGTCCATCTTCACCTGCCAAAAACCTGACTTGAGGTCCATCAAGGAGAAGAATCGAGTGCCGACCATCGTTTCCATCATGTCGATCATTTTCGGCATGGGGAACGAATCCTTCTTTGTCCTTTTGTTCAGCCGCCGAAAGTCGATACAGAACCTCAACGTCCTGTCCTTTTTCCTGACCAGCACCACAGCGTTACACCAGGGTGAATTGGATGGCCGGATGGCACTGCCATCTAGCATCTCCTGGAGATGCTCCCTCACTTCATCCACAAGGGGAGGCGCTATGCGCTGGAATCGCTCCTTGAACGGCTCTCTTAGTAAGCTCAATGTGTTCAGTTGTGTCGGTACAGCCCATTTCGTTCTTATCGAGGGAGAAGACGTGGTGGAACTCCATTAATAGCCGGCATGCCTTCTTGGCTTCCTCTGCCGGCCACTCTTTCAGCACGTCTAACCCCCCATCTTGCTCTAGGATCTCCATCAACTTCTGCTGGTGCTAAGATATCGTCAATTTTGGTGCCTTGGCCTCCTCATCCTCATTGAGCTTGCGCAAGAAAGCAGGAGAGGGTTCTGCATCCAGCAACACATTAGCGGCCACAACCCTGGCTATCACCCTTCCGCCAGACAGTTGGATGGGCTGGCTAGTCCCATTACGTAGGACAATGCCGACATTCCGGCTACCATCTTTCATCTCTGTGTAGGTCCGGAGGACGTACAACCCTACCAGCAACTTTGCATCATCTTCTGGATATGGGGCCTGCATCATCATCTTCAGCTTGCTACCCATCATCATGGTTTCGGCCGTCATACCGTGAACAATTTCCAAACCAAAGGCCGGCACCACAACTGGTTTGTTTAACTTCAAGAGCTTGTCTATATCGGTAGGGTCCTGGTTGGTGTTAGTGGGATAGGTTGCTTCCTTCTGGAACGTAGCCCCGTACGAGTATAGCCGGTTGGCGATCTCGTAGCTGACCTGGGCCTGCTGCCATTCCGGTGGCGCATTCTCCATCTCGGACTCTTTCATCCTACACACCACCCGGTGCAGTGTTGGTGTTCCCAGAATCACCGGCACTTTGTGGCTGAAGTGGTTTGTATCCTCAATAACCAGGGCCACCTACTCCTCGTCATAGCTTGGTATCCCCTCAATTTGTACACGGAAGGTTATGTAGCCGATCATACCAGTACGTACCCCTCCGATTCCCAGGATAGACTTTCCCGAAGGGTCACTGGCCAGTTCTTCCAATGGGCCGACCACCAGTCCTTGGGACTTGGCATAAGCTGGCATGATAGAGCTGATCTGTGGGCCATCATCGATTAATACCCACGTCCTGGTCCCATCAATGTAGGCATAACCCAGATTCATGAGGCCTCGGGTCATCATTCCAATAGGGAGATTTCGGGGGTTGATTTACTTCTGGGGCTTCGCTGGTGCTCCCAGCGTGGCCCCTTTTTGACCCTTCTGGGGGATGCGGCCTCTCTTCACTCCGCCATCCCCAAACAGGTTTAACAGGCTGGCCTCCTTGCTGATTCGGTCCCTAATCTCCTGGAGTCCCAGCCTTAAAGGCTTGGGACAATCCCGCCAATGGTGTTCCGGCTCACGACAAGTGTAGCAGGCACCGAAGAAGTTTTGAGCCTCTTCGGCCTGCCGGATGGTGCAGACATAATAGCCGTCTTTCCATTCCTCCTTCTCCTCATTCGAGTATGTGGCCTCCTCATCGGCACTCGAGTCCACCTCCTCTTCTTACTTTGTCTGATTCACATTAATAACCCCAGCCTTTGCCGGCTTGGGGTCCTTCTGGTAACTGGGCTTTTGCTAGCCGGCGGATGTCGAAGCCGGATATCAGGTGAAAGTGTCCTGGCGGAGTATCTGCCTGTGCTCCTGCATTGCCTCAATCTGGTGCACCACCTCCACAAGGTCAGGCACCATGATGCCGGGATTGTCGAGCAGGTGGGAGATCGTGGGTTTGAACTCGTCCCGGAGTCCGTTATAAAATGCCTCCTGGGTGGTCCTCTCCAACTGTAGCTCACTGAGCCGGCTGGGAAATTTATCCTGTATCGCTACCTGTAGCCTTACCAGACACTGGTAATAATCTTGTGCCAACTCTCTGTGTAGTTGCTGAATACTACACATCTCTAAGATGGCATTCAGGTCCCCCTTGCTGACTTTGTTGGCCAGCCTAGCCGAGTCCTTCGGCGGACCCTCCAAGGACTGGAGAACTAAACTCTTGATCTGGTTCATGGGTATCTTGTCTTCTATCAATTCGTCCACGGCATTCCTCCAGTCAGTGTATGCCATGGCTCCTTCTTTCTGGCTATTCTTGAATAGTGGGAAAGTGGCGCCCTTGTGGCACCAGTCGCGGATGCGCTTCCTCTCCCGGCACTCTCACCGTTGCTGCTGCTTTTTCCTTTGCTTGTTCCTCTCAGCCACAGTGAACTGGTGAGAGGTCTTGGTGTCGTAAGCCACAATATCATCATAGTCTTCTTCATCATTGGTGGAGTCGTAGAGGGAAGTGACATCACTGTAGGTGTCAGCACCAGTTTCTGCGCCGCTCTCCACTGCTGACTCATAGGTCTCTTCATCAGTCTCGGTTCCAGGCACTCTGGATAGTGCCTGGAGGGGGCGCAACAGCTTCTCTATCCGACAGTCGGCTATCGCCTTCGTGTGCACCTCATCACCCAGGCCAACCCACCTTTCGGCCAATTGTTTGGCAAAGTACTTGTCGCCACACTTCACCATACCGTGCCCTCTGGCTGGTGTGGCCTTACTGGAGGTCAGCTTCTCCACTGGCACGCCCTTAGCCGAAGACAACTTTTGCCGGTTATGCTTGCGGATAAAGTCACGTGCCCTCACCAAGGTGTGCTTAGCTTCTGAGAGGGTAACAGGTACCACTTTGACTTCTACGTCCTTGCCAGCCCAATTCCGGCAACACTCAAGTAACTCAGTGATTTCCTCTGCTTCTTTCTCCTTCAAGCCTTTGCCCACAGAGCGCTGGCCCTTGAAAACAAGGCAGGCTATGGGGCTAAGGATAGTAATATCGGTGATATCTGGAAGGTCTCATTCCAGATGATCTCTAATCATTTCCTCTGTCCAGGCGTAGGCCCGGACGGCTTTGTCAATCAGCACCGGCCCAAGCCGGCAGTCCCGCTCTACTTCCACATAGATTGCATACCGCTCTCCACGGTGGCACTCTCCATCTGATGGACAGTTGGCATGCTGACTCTTTGAGTGACCTTTCCCCATTGACGTTTTACTCTTTGTGTCAGGGGTTTCTTCGGTACTCCCCAGAGCCCTAGCTTCCACTCCCTCCGTCTCCTGTTTAGCCAGCGATCCCTTGCCAGCAGTGCCTGAGCCTATCGGCATGTTGAATCATTGATGGATGCGCTTTAGCATCTTGACTCCCTTTTTGGATATCCTCGGACATGCGGCACGAGCTATCAATTTAGAATTACTATTACTATTATTTAGTGTCTGGTCCCCTGTGGGATTGAGCGCCAGTGCCAGCAAGTGGTATCTTAGCTGACTCACCGCCAATCGGCAACCCCGGGTGTCTTTGTTAGCTGGCGAATACCCGCTGGTGTGCCTGACCATGCCGGGCCACAGATTTAGTCCCTTATACCCGGGGGCTAGGAAATAAGGACACTAGGGTACGACTTAGTAGCTTTCGACAGGACTCAGACTGACAATCGACCAGAGCATCAATAGGCGTCACCCACCCAGGGACGCCACATGTCACGGTTTTTCCGATGGATGGTCAGCTAAGATGTTGCTACTTTCCTCTCGCACTGGTGGTGAGAATGCCACCGGCCTGTAGAACTCTCTGACATGACTTTAGAGGGTGGGCACTGCTCCAGTCCTCCGAATGGTGGTCCTTGTCCTGTCTAATTATGTATGCCAGCGTGCCATTGTGCACTTAGGGCGCCGGACTATTAACTAACTATCACACTTAAGGGCCTTGCCGGAGAGGCTTGACTATGGCTAAAGGATAACTAAACTAGATAGATTACTATTTAGAATGCAGAGGACTCCGGCAGAGCCAGAGGCCGGTATCCCAGTATAGCTGATCAAGGTGCTCTGGTGGGGACAAGTCGGTGGACACTGACAAGCTTGGGCTACCAGAAAAGTGGATTCAAAGCTAAGTCTGAATCTGGGCCGAACCTCCCGAACTCAATGAGTTTGAGTATTTATACCATTTGGCAGGGAAGGGGCAGGGCCGGTTTGGGCACCGGCCGTGCATGCATGAATATTAATTACTCACGCACATGCAGACTGTGATGGTGGCTACGGTGAAGCCGTAACAGCCTGAGTAACTGTAACCAGCTATTCCCCTCTCTTTGCAAGAGAGAGGCTTGGCCGGCTAAGTACAAAAAGGTTACAGGGACGCACCTTGAGTCCGTTTAACTGTGACATATGTATCTTCCATCTTGTTTGTCTTGGGGTTTAGAAATGTCACAGTTTTTTCATAAATTTCTGGTAGGTGAGGCTTTATTTTTCGAATCTTGTGAAGGTCAAACAAATGTCAGTGATATCCCTCCATTGTGAAGAACATCTCTTTGCATTTTTGGCAAGCAAATTTCAAAATTTTGTTCTGCCTTTCATTCCCTTGCACCTGTAAGTGTTCATCTGAATCACGTAAGTGCAGTTCTTCAGATATGTGGGTAAGGGATACATTCAACTTTGTTCTCTTGTATGCTGGCCCACTCATGCCTAGTCGTTTAGTCGATTTACCTTCTGAAGATTTCTTGTCCATGGGAGGATTATTCTCTTTGTTCGTTGAAAGTGAAACTGATTCACCCACAGCTGTTTTCAAGTCTGAATTATTTGGGACATCTTCTTCCTGTACGGAAACACTTTCTTCCGATTTGTCATTGGAAGGCTCACCTACATTTGGTTCATAGTCATGACCCTCATCTGCAGGTACCTCATTAAGAGTTGCTGGCTGTGAAGTGTCCTCCTCCTTGTTTTAGATACTGATATCACCATCTGGTGCTTCTGTCACTTCAGAAATTGTAGTATTTGAAGCATCCATCATCCATCATCGGTGCTGTGCTCATCATAAAGTGCGTTAATGTCAGAATCTTTTGGAGTGCACATAATGGAATCTTTCTGAGCATCTTGCATTGTGGACACACCATCTTCGTACTCCTTTCCATCGGGATCAACCTTAGTTGATAATGTACTGGAGTTTGCTATGGTTCCCTCTTCAAAGTCATGGACTAATTTCCTGGCTTCTTGAGTACTTGCTGAGGTGCTGCTGTCATCATGTTTGTCCAAATTCATTGATTGTGTGGCAATGGCATTTTGTCTGTTCACCACTTCCCAATTGATTACTGATTTTCTCCGTCCATGTTCAATTGGAGATATGGCTGAAAATTTTGCTGGAACAACCTTGTTTGAATGAGGCAATTTACGATGAGGTGTCGACTACTGAATGATGTCTCCATCAGCCCCCACTACTGCAGGACAATTTATGTAAGGTACCAGACCGGGTTAGTGACCTTAGTTCCATAGAACTTACCTCACTTATAGGGAGGAACATCTTCAGATACCCAAACAAAATCAGGTCGAATGATGCAAATATCGATATTAAGCATTATAGACACTATAATGAGTGTTGTCTCGAAACCACACATACAAATATTGTACATCTCATCAAGATATGCATCGAATGTTACATTTCTTTGTGCAAGAAGATTTTTCACTAACACTTCCACTTGCTTCCTGTGTCTGCTAGCAAAGCTGTGAGTGTGGTACCTCATATGATTTGAAGTATAGATAGTCGACTGGCAATCAACACAGACTTGTGGTCATATACACGAGAACAGTACATTTTTGTCCATTTTCAGCTGAAATTAGAATGTCGCTTCATTGCAGTAATTGATATTGGAGTCAAAATTTATTGATCACAAATTATATTCCCATTGTGGATATTTCCAACTACATGACATGTGTACGTAACAAAGTAAGATGAAAATGGTCATTTATTATGGGGGTAAATGAATCACCTGAAATGTGGTTCAACCTAACTCCCTCAGGATACTATCTGTTCTTGCAGGATCATTGGAGGTGAGTTTCATTGGCAGCAGTGTGCGAATTTGGACCTTATCATCTGAAATTTAAACGTGGATCCTCTAGTCAAACTATTCTGATATTAATGCAGTAGGATTTCCAAATTAAAGTTACACATTGAAAAATTTAAAACTGATTTCCCTGTCAAAATATTCTGATATGAATGATGTTCCTATGAAATTTCCAAATTAAGCCTACGCATTTCAACTTTGAAATTTCTTGATGCCAACCAAATTATTTACCTATCCACTCTCTATTATCCTGCATGTCCCAGGAAACAGTACCAGCTGTAATGGACAAATCTAACGCAGTTGATGCTGATACATCACTACTGTTAACTGTCACAGTAGAGTCATTGTCAACTTTCTTTGGATGACCACATTTGCGTCTAACCAGTATTTGGAATTGAGGAGCAGCACAGAAGACCCCATCTGTGCTTAGAATAGCATTCATGAGGCTCTGTAAATTTCCAGGAAGTTGCAGCAGAAATTTTTGATCGTCATGTCTAATAGCGGACATAATTTTGCCTTCCTTAAACATTACAAAATACATGTGAAACTCATCCAAACATCTCTCCTCAGATTTCCAAAGGAAATTCTTACATACGAGAATTACAGACACTCTGAAGATTTGACATAGCATAAAAATTGACAATTCAAAGCCATTAGTGCTGCCCTCGGCTAACTTCTGAATGTAGAATTCAAAAGACATTTGTCTGAGGATGAGAATCTCCTTGAATTGCTCCTGAAAGAGAAATTTAAGTATTGGTAAAGGTCCTGACATATTTCTGGCAACCAAAAATACAAGTACATTTCAATTTACTTCTTTTTAGACACATATAACAAATAGTACCTTCAACATATCTGCATTCATGCTACTATATTCAACAATTATTTTCCCCTGCATTTGTGAAAATTATCGATGCTAGCCTGCTTTAGAAAACTTTCCCCTATGTCATTCACTCTTGTTGTGGTCTGAAAGGCAGAATCGGTATGACCATGTTTAGGTGCATATAAATGTTGATTTTCAGAATTTTTTGAGCATCACAAAACATACAAATGATACATGGTCGAAAGATAAAATTATAATACCATTTCAAGTTCCCTGTCAAAACTACTCATGAACCACTTATATAAATCCTGATCAGGATCACAGGTAGCTCTTTTGAGTGGAGTTGCGACATAGTAGTTCAGCACTGAAAGGAAATATACCATTTACATGCACATTCTCAATTAATGTATGTACATAGCTACAAACATAACCGACACCACCAACAACACCTAATCATCAGAAATGTTTGACAAAGCCCTACCCTAATGCAAGTATGACTATATTCCGAATGACAGTAACAATATAAATGAAATTACTGGTACTCACCCTCTTGACTTAGTTGGGTTGATTCCGTATCAGGTTCCTCCTTAACATGCTTGACATTCACATTGTCTGAAGAAGTGTCTGAAATGACCACAACGCTAATATCCTTGAATTTATCAGGTTCCTCCTTGTTCATGAGATCAGTGATGTTAATGCCACTCATTGGTGGACTCAACTTAGCAGTAACTGTCATGTCACTTTTCAAGTCTGCATTAATTCCTGGCTGGAGTTCATCCTGTGGCTCTGTTTTCACAATTCCGTTAACCACATTTCCTGTGCCACCATCCAAAAATTCTGAGTCAGGCGGCTCCACTTTAACTGCAACTTTATCTTCCTTACTCACACCGCCAGTCCTAGTAATATCCAAAGCAGGAACGCTATCAACACTCTTAATATCTTCATGCTGCATTGTAGAGCCATGCTGATCATTGATGACGGATGTGGTAATTCCCTTTTTTTTCGGCAACCAAGTTATCTGCTTGGATCTACGTTTCCGGAAAAGTTTCTTTCTCCTAACAATGTTTGGCTTGCTCTCAAAATCAGAAGAAGTAAGTGTCCGTGAATGATTTTTATCATGGGTCGGATCTGATTGATATTCGCTGTCTTCACTGCCAGCAGAAGTGTCACTGTGGTTGGTCTGCAAAGGGAAGGTGTATTAATTAGCATAATGTACCAAATCCGAATTGAGTCAGTTTCTTTGATATTTTTAGGTGGCACATCAGAACTATGTCAGAAGTTATATTTACAAACAAAGTTACATTATCAAACAATTCCGGTGTAGTATCGTTTACCAACCCCTCTGTTTTAACTTGGCACCAGCCCATAAATTTCAGTTATCCTGCTGTTGTGAATGGGACCCTCCCTTAACATAAGGGCC
>JBCAUG010434672.1:0-15926 GCA_038406175.1 Haplosyllis leylae
AACCCGTTGTCCAGAAAAGAGAAGTACTACCATCAGAAATCCACTATACCCCAAAGACCAGCAGTAGGTGCAGCCAACTAACAATTTATGTAACTGAAGTTGCCGTGAAATTTTTTCATTGTTCGATATGTTGAACTGTGGGGTAGTAAGAAGAGGAGACAAAAATGAAAAATGATCTGACACAATTTATGGGAACGTCAGTTCACATCGATTCAAGGAACCGCAGCTCACACAAATCACAAATGGCCATGTGTTAAAGCATGAGTTGGTGAAATGCCAACTAAGAAGAAAAAGACAGGGATTTTTTATGATCAATTGGTATATCCCCGAAATATTTCATCCACCAGTTCAGGTCAGAATCTAGGAAAACATAGCCATCAAAAAGTAGGGAAAAATATAGTAAACGAACCAAATATTATCCCTTCCGTTTTAACTCAGAATCCAGAGAAAGGTAGTCACCAAAAGGAGTTCAAATTTGCGCTGGTTGTTGGACGTTTACAGCCCTCAAACACAGGTCGGATTCAAATCAAAGTTCTGACCACATTTTTCTTTTATTTCCGGTTGCTAAGGGCAATGTTTAAAAATTTAAAATATGTGTTCATTGGAGAGTTATTTTCTTCATCTAAATGAATATTTAGGTACCAATTATGTTAAAGAGGAATCTCAAACATTGAAAATAACAGAATTCACGGCAATGTAGGAAGACTATAAATGGCAATATTTTTATTAACTTATTTCTTGAATTGTATTATCTTAATCTAAATCTTCAGTTGTACTAAAGAAAGAAAAATAGGAAGTAGTCAGAAACTTGATTTGAATCCGACCTGTGTCAAATCACAAGCGACAAGATAAATTGGTAAAACTACTTATTTCATGTATGGAGCTTCTATAATTTTCTGACTTTTTGAAATACGTTACGGATACAAGGTTGACCTGGCTTAAAGCGCCATACAGTGATAAGCGTTTAGCATATGAAAAGGTTTCACTTGGCTTTGCTTAATCATACATAGCTTGATCGACATCACCTGCAGTTTGCTGTCCCGCTGCTGGTCTCGCATACCAAGCACCAATACCGGCAGAAATGACAATCGAGGCACCGAACACCACGTAGTCCAGTACGTGTAATTCCGAACCCATGACTCTGTGCAATAAACAGAACAAATGTAAAGTCTGGTTAAATGTGAAATTTAAATTTGAGATCACGTATATGCATACTTTTTTCTCACTTTTACCCAACCTCAGTCATCCTGGTAACGTGAACGACTAACAGACTCTATGTGGCTCAAAAGGGAATAAAAAGTGTCCAAACATGATGCACCAAGTTAAAGACTCTCAAGTATGGAAAGCAAAGTTGGGACACATCTACAAACATTTTAAAGTTTCCTAAGAAGTTTTCTCATCACTTTGCCTCAATCCCTTTCACTAAAAAGTCAAAAGAAAAGATTTCACTTTCTTTGAGCCGACGGATTATTCACGTGGCAAACGAGTTTTTCTTGAAAGAAATTTAACAAAATTCTCAATAATCTAAATAATTTATGTCTTTTCAATCATTGATATGGTATTCGTTACTTACTAATATTTTTAGTAATACTAGTATTTTTATTATAATGATTAGCGAAATGTTTTCTTGATTTTGGAGAGTTCCATTGGTGGTGCTTGTCTTGGAATTCTAGTGAATTGTGACTTGTGTACTTCGTCACCTATGTGTAATGGATTCCTCAGATACACCTCTTGTGTGATATCTGCTGACCTCCTTAGGGCGGGCTATCTAGTTTTTGACGATACGCAGTTTTGTCAGATTATCTGACAGATCTAAAGTTACACAGAACAAAATAAATTTCATCAAAAATTGCCCCAGTGGGGTTTGAACCCACAACCTCTGGATCATCACTCTAATGTTCTTCTACCAACTGAGCTAGGCAGGAATCTGTTGGGCAGGATTTGTGAAGTGACCTTTGCTTGTTTCATGCACTACTTCACATGTTGGACTTTGTTCATTTCTAGAGACTTTTGACCTTGAATTTGACCACATCATTTGTGTATGCTTCGAAAGATATTTCTCACAGACCACCACTGTAAAACCTCAAACTTTTTTGATGTTCCCACATGGTATATATGGTGACTACACTGCAAACAGGAATGTTGCTATATCATTGCATTGTTTTGTTGTTTGTTCAACTGATTATTTTAACAACTTTTACAAGAAATAGATAACTTACATAAAGTATGACTGCAGGAACATTAGCTTAGAAATCGAATCTCCAGAACTAGTGGAGCTTGTGACATTTATGGTAATTAGTTTATACAAATTGGATACTTTTACATCTAAACTATTCAAGACAAATTCTAATTTCACCTCAAATATATAAACATATTTGTTGTATTTTGAGTCCTTGGCTTTAGATATTGTTTGACAGTAAATAATTTCAATGATGTTAAACCAGAATAGTTAAATACAAGTGAATATTTTCAAAACAGGAAATTAAAAATACATATTTGCTTACCCTGGAAATGTTATATGTCAACGGCTGTTACTGAACTGTTATGTTTTGAAGTTGCAAACTTAGCCCCTTCTCATTTTCCTAGTACAAACTGGCAAACCGAGCTCATCTCATGACTTACATAGGCAACGAGCATCTCTGACTCTGACAATTATTAATGGTGCAACTTTATGCACTAAGTTAAGTTGAATTTACGATTTTCTCTTGTGTCATGTGTATTTGGAGCGAATGAAATAAAATAATGTTTCATGTACATCAATATGTCTTTAGATTCACATTAAATATGCCCCTACGTTTGGTGAAATGAGCCCAATGAGCAAACGTTATGGCTGGTTGGGTGAAGTCTTGAAAGGGCACTAAATTATTAAAGATGCTTCAAAAAGTATCCTTTGGCATATTACGTACTCTTCAAGTATTTACTCTAGATATTTGCGAATAAAAAATTGAACACTATGTTTCAATGTGGTTAAAATTTATTTTCACAACAACACAAGAAATCGTCATAAATTGTCAAATGTCAAGTACCATCTTTATAACATATTTGTGAAGGGTTAAGGGGTACCTAACATTTACTTACTGGATCAAGAATTAATTAATTGGTGTAGCCTAGGGAGCTCTGCATGACCTACTTTGGATTTTTACCATTTGGGCCATTTGCTGGACCAGTACGTGCTGATTTTTTCAGATGTTGAATTTATTAAAATCTGATTTAAGGGTATTTGTATTTTGAATTTTGAGCAATAAATTGATATAAGACGTATTCAAAATCCTGTCAGCTATGTGTACAATTCTTATTCAATAAATAATTTAGAGGATGTAAAGCGTGACGAAGAAATTGAGATTACCCCGGGCGTTTGACCCAGCTATAAGATTTTTTATACCAAAATATTTGCTTCTAACTAAGTCTGTGATTTAAGATTTTAATGTGGTCAAGCTGCATTGGCTTTAGCTAAATTTTCAAAAAAATGAAGAGGTGCGTGAGCAATGGTCAGTTCAAAGATCCCCACCGTCAATGAACATCGACAATTTCGGACAAAAACTGAGAAATCAGTAAATTCTGACTCTCGCATTGCCATCCAATGCTATGGACATTTCAGTTTTTTACTCATGCAGCTGCCACAGATGCATTTACAAGCTAATTCTTATGATACAGAATACATACTAGTGATATGATCCAAGCAATGTGGCCATACTTCAAGGTTTTTAATTTGCAAATAGGCTGAAAATGACAAAAGCAAACATATGCTCAGAAAAATCTGATTGATGCCCAATCAATAGTTTTGACTGCTTAACTTTCTTCAGTAATTACTGATAAGGCTTCAGAATTTACTTTAATGGAATTTGCAATAGTAACATAAGGTCAGGCAAAAATTACTGATTTAAAAATTAATTTGGACTGGTTTAAGCTAGTTGGTGCTCAGTTGTCAGAAATTCCTGATCTATTTCCAGTCCAAAAAAGATGTGGTCAAACAAAATTGTGAATTTTCATCCATTATGTGCAAAGTTAACTTTAAAGATTAATTGGCAAAACAATCCCCGCCCAAAAACCTTTCAAACTATGTAAGTGGATGCTGAGATGTCTGTGATATTTACAGATATTGTCAGGGGAAAAATCCCTGAAAATCCATCCATTGACTGTAATAGGTAAGAAATTACTGATGTCGTTTTAGTCTGAAATTGCTGGTGTTTCTTCAGGGTGTCCCTAACCATTGTAATGACAAAATAAACAATTTATCATTGCACTAGTTCCTTTTTTTATTGTTCCTTTTTTTATTATTTATCAATTTTCCCCTTGTCCATGACACAGTTTTTAGAACAATGCCAAAACTGGAAATGCATGGAACGTGTATGTTTTAATGTAGTTATTTGAATTATAGTAAAAGACGTATCAGAGAGGCATTGAATTCTGCTGAGTATTTCAAAATGTAGATAAGGCTGCCTGTTTTCTGACTGTTGCAAAATTATTTAGATATTTTAGATATCCTGTGCATTTGACAGTTATGTTAAATGTTTATTTCTGAGTATAGTTTATCATAATTATAAACTTTTTGAATGTTGCTGTGTATTGAAATATAAATTGATCTATTCAGTGGAGATTATTTGTGAAACAATCTTATTCAAGTTACAACTATAGCACTTTGAGCAACACTACATGTGACAACACAAGCTAATGCAAGTAGATTTTCTCCTGTAACATTAAGCTTCCCTTCTGTTAGAAGGAGTTCGATTTGTACATAATCCACAGGAAGATTTGCAGATCAGGTGCAGCATCTGATCAAACAGAAGGCCCTGCAAGTCGATCCTACGTAAAGTGTATTGGCGACCAAACTTTGTGACACCGCCTCCATCAAATGTCGAAAAAGGATGAGTTAAAGAAGTAAGAGGGACGTCAGCTTAATAAAATTGTTCATATCTCAAAATATTGAGAGAAAATACCCTTTTCTCCTTTTCTTGTATAAGCGGGAGAGTTCATGATTTCACATAAAAGTGAAACCTCTTCAGTTCAAGTTCAAATACGAGACATTATAAATTCATTCATTGATTTTTAAATATTTTTATGCTTCATGGGCGACATTTGGAAGAAATAACTCTATGTGCCGTTTAAAATTGGAAACTGACACTTTTAAAAGACCAATGATGTTCAGATTTTATAATAAACTGCACTTCAAAATATTAATCTGTTGGAGAAAATCGACTCTAATATGCCTCCTGTTGGTATGCTAACCTGCCATAATGACTTACGAACAATTTTGACTAAAAATATTTCAAAACCTTTTTTGGAAATACTTTTACCCTTTCGACTAATTTTTATTTAAACTTCAGTGTTGTGCCGGTGAGTCCGGTAAGCAAGCTGCTACCCCTGCAGCTAACTGAGATCTCTTACAAAATCTCTAAAAAGCCCTTAATTGATCCCACAAGGTGATTAAAACAAAAGGACTGCTGTTATTGATCTCTTGTCCATTTATCCCAAGAAAGGGAGAGAGAAAAGTGCTCATAGCCTCTGGGCCACTTAAACCTGCTGCTGATCTCTTGTCGTCAAAAGTCGTAGAACTTCGTCGGCAGTCGCGTGCCTTTTTCCTGCTGAAAACTTCTGTACAGCTGCAAATGTGTGAGATTTAACGTGGCACAATTCCGTTACTTTGCGCGAAAGTTATGGGTAAGTAGACAGTTCTTTTGAAAACATTCCTATTTAAATTTTTGTAAAAAAAAGAAAGAATTGTTTCTATTTTCCATAGAATGGCACGTTTCCGTGTATTGCAGTATTTTTTAAATTAAAGAACTAACGCAGCCCCACTTTTTGCGGGATTAGACGACAAAACAACGAAGTGTGATTGAGGGACAACCACACAGAATCTGAAAGCATTAGTCGGAAACATAAGTTGCACGATCTTCAGAAGAATTAACCTAAAAATTATTACATCTATAAACAATGAAGCAACGAAACAACTCACAAATTAATTGGTATTTAGATAATGCAAACAGAATCTGTGTTAACAAAGAATTACAACAATGGCGTTGAAAGTTTGACTGATCTGTTGATTTTTTCTCTGCAGGTCGAACTTTGCCTGTGCCAGTGGCTTGTAAGGTTTGCGGAGACAAAAGTTACGGCAAACACTACGGAGTGTATTGCTGCGACGGATGCAGCTGTTTCTTCAAACGCAGTATCAGAAGACGGATGGTCTATACTTGCATTGGTATGTTATATTTTAAACGATCTTCAATTTACCATTTGAACAATGGAGAGCGAAATTAAAGTGAACATTTCGGAAACACTGTGAACAAATCTTGAATTCGCCTGTGCAATGCGGTGTGTTTCTGTATGGTAAAAGATTGTGTTAAATTTACTCCTGAAACACATGCTGTTTTAATTTAGTCACAGTAGAGAACAAATATTCTGATAAAAGAGAATGCATGTTGCAATTTTCAACTTTCCGGTACGGTCAACCTATTGCAGACGTTTTTAGTAATGTAGTCTCTGCTAACCTTAACAAATTACAAAATTTAATATTTTAATACAATATTTACAGGACAAGGTAACTGTGTGATTGATAAAGCCCGTCGAAACTGGTGTCCACATTGCAGACTACAAAAATGCTTCTCAGTCAACATGAACAAAAATGGTAAGTACAATAGTCTTGTCCAAAAATAATGTTCATAGTATTGTTAGATGATGACTTCAAAGAGTAATGGTAATAAATGTATGGAAAACATTGTTTTGTTCGGTTACCGTCCCTAATGCAGCAACGAAGGGAGATTTCGAATATAATTTGGCAAGAATTTATTTGCACCTTGAGAAAGTCTTGTCCGCAACAGTGGTAAAATCGATTAGCTGGAAATGAAAAAACCTCGAGCATTGCAAAAGATATACAAGCAAAGCACTCGGGCTAGAAAATTTTAAATTTGGTTCAAAAATAGGTATGGTTTTACACAAGATTTATTAAAGCAAAACTACTGTCAGAGAAATAGTTATTTAATTATTTTTCTTTACTTCTCGTAGAACAGTACAACTTTGACGAAGGAGCTAAAGAAAACAAATTATATGTGTCTTTGTCATTAATAACAAAAAACATTTATTGTCACATAATTACAAAGGCTGCTAATTTTGTTATATGTACTGTGAGTAAATAATTGGCAATGTGATCTTCTGAATCGTGTGAGTTGTATGCGTTTGCTTTTAAACTGAAAAATGCCCGTAACATTCAGATTTTTAGTTCTGCAAAACAATCCGTCATGTCTTCACGACTATCTGGGCAAAATATCAGTTCTTTACAACAGTGACAGTATGACAAGGTTTTTTACATGTTATTACAGGGACAAAATGAACAGATATGGATACAGTGTAGTCTTATGCGTGAACTCGCTTCAGTTAAATCTGGATTTATCCCTTTTCTTTCCTTATTTGTTCAGATGAGCATTATATGAAAATCAAACCGAGGGGAAACAAACAGAAAGTTCCACACCGAACTTTTGCCATTATGAAAAATCACGTCTTGGGGATTCAGTCTCAGTTTCTCTATCACGCACTTACGTACACACTTTGCGAACTTTTATGTATCTTTGCGCGCTAATTCATCAAGAGAGAAGGCCCGGCATGACATATAGTGCAGGTGTTTACACCATCACTGAAATGTAGAGATTTTCTTTTTTGTTCTGCAATCAATTTCTGTACACAGAAAACCCACGGAAAAGTTTTGACTTGCATGTATTTTGTCACAGTAGTCTCATTAAACATTCATTCCTCAATGGATTTCCGACCGCCACTGTTTGCCAACTTTGCACATTTGTTTAATCAGTGATTTTCTGGCAAACAGTGCCAGAGGCCAACCAGCATCAAAGAATCATCTATTCCTCATACCATTGGCTGAACATACATTTTAATGAGGAAAAAGAAAATGTTCAGTCAAGAGTAAGAAGGACAATTCTAAAAAATTTCTGTTAGTTTTTGTTGGTTCTCACTTGTAAAGGAACTCAATTCAAATCTGGGGTGGAGCGCTTCTCATGTCTAACTGAAATGTTCCATCCTGATACCATGAATAGTTTATTCGAAGCAATCACCGAGTAAACCCTCAAAGATTTAAGCCTGAACTTTTGGATACTGAGAAATGTTATGTCACAGATTTAGTTTCAAAGTTGTTGATTGTAGATTATAATTTGTGTGCAGTCTTGTTCATGTCTCAGCCAAATAGCCTTATTAACTAAGACTGTCTAGGTAAGGACCAAATATTTCTTTGTTCTGACAGCTGTTCAAGAAGAAAGAGGTCCAAGAAAAAACAAAGGCCAAAGAAATTCCAAAAGTGGTGAGAAGAGTGTTGGTAGAGTGGGACCACCAACTGGACTACTGTGTAACAGGGATATTGCACTTTCGTCCATGCCACGGCCATCTTTATCTACATCATACATACCATTCACAAACAATGGTAAAACTCTTCACATCAATACAATATCAGACATCTAAAAGCCTAAGATGGATCGTCTACCTTCTGTTTATAGTATAAAGAACATAAGAAGACCCGACAACTATGGATGGTCGTTTATTCAATTTATTCCTTAAAAATTTCATGGTTTTAAAATAGATGATGAAATTTACATTACCACGAGATTATGTTTTGTTAAGCTGATGGATCCACATCTTATTTATTTTTCAGTGATATCAGGGGGAAGGCCGAGTCTTATGCCACCCTCATTATTTCCAATTCCACCAGCAAGCATTTCTCACAGGTTGGCTGTCATGGGTCCCTTAAACAGAAACAGCGCCGTTTCCAGTGCGATACAACTATCATCAGAAAAGAGCGCCTTTCACCGGGTGGTTCCTCGAATAAGGAGCGTAGATCCACCGGCCTCTTCATCATCAGACTGCACCATGCCTCCCACAGTTGATTCCCAAATATCGCTGTCGGCAGCTGCTGCTCCCAATCCTCCACTGCACATTGGTAACGTCCTACAAGAGGTCACAGCGCAAATACTCTTCTCCACCATAAAGAGATTGCGACTCAATCAGTTCTACATGAGGTGAGACATTGAAGCTCTGCATAAAAAAACATTACCAAGGTACACATGGTTTCATTCTTATTTTTGGACCGTCTAATTCAAGTAGCTGTTCTTTTATGTATAATATTCCTTGCAGTGTTCACATACAGGACCAGTCCACCTTACTGGAAGAAACTTGGAGTCAACTATTTTTACTCAATGCGTCCTACTGGCCAATCGACTTGGGTGTGTTGGTGTTAAGAATATATACAGGAAGAAGTAGTCAGGAGTTAATAGTGAGTACATCTGTTTCATATATTATTAAATCAATGTCTTTTATTTTTGACCCTGTTGTAGATATTCTGGATGTAAGTCTTTCATTTTGAAACCCTTTAGTCTCGTAATAATTTTTACCTTAGGATAGAGAAGAATTACAGAAGGTTCATGGAGTAATCGTGGCATGTCAAAGTTTAAATGCAGATGTTACCGAGCTAACACTTCTCGAGACCATACTTTTTCTGAACCAAGGTAATTACAGCTGCAATTACAATATTTTTATGAAGCTTTCCATGACCAAATGAATTAATGGGCCAAATGTATTCGCACAAAATGCTGGTTTAAACACGAGCTTCTTGTGTACAGAACAATCTCAAACTTGTGATAATAGCTGTAGTCAATCGTCTGAACATGAAATACTTTCAAATTATTAATCATACAAATATTTCCTTATTATTTCGCAACGGTGCAGTGGAGGACAAAATAGAAATTGTTTAATGTTGCTTTTGGAAAATCTTACAGAGAACTTTTTGTAATTGAAACAGATTGCAATCGAGAGTTGATGTACAAGAAGCAGGTAGAGATACTACAAGATAGGGCCCAGTTAGCTCTGGCTCATTACGTCAGTCAACATAATCCTCACAATCCCGCTAGGTAATATACGATTTCACGTCGTTGATTTTTGTTAAACAAAAATACGGCAAAAATGTGGTGCACAGAGAAAAAGGAATTCCTTCTGGTTAATATTGTACCCTTGTTAGAGACTTTAATATCATCTCACTTAATTTAAGTTTTAAGGAAGCTCTGAGACAACGGGATTGGCGTTGATCGTAAAAATCTATGGCTGTTATTTCTAAAAATTGTCCTAAACAACAGACATTTTGTCGTAGGTTCGGAAAGATGCTACTGACGTTGCCATGTTTGAAGACTTTGTCTTCTGATATCGTAGAGAGGGTTTTCTTCAAGAAAACAATAGGAGGTGCCGCCATCAGCCACGTCATCCACGCAATTCATTAATTTTATTAAGACATAACGACTACATGGACTCTGTGTCATTTATTGAACATTCCACTCGTACAAAGTTACATTTGTTCATTTTGTATATTTTAAAACAGCTATTACGGAATTTAATGAAATCATTCTGAACAGGAGATTCCAAAACGATTACATGCCAGATTTTTCACACTTGTGTGTGGCTAAATTTTGGTACAGATACAGGTACACAGTGGGGATTAACTTAAATTTATCTCATGTACATACTTTTAATCGTTATTTATACTTATTAAAATAGCTATTTGCAAGTAAACTATTCCCGTTGTCAAACATGATGGTGCTTGGTACTTCTGTAGAGTATAAATACTGTTTCTGTAGTGTACTACTCATATTTGCATTTGCACTTCATGCTATTTATGTATTGCAAATTCTTCTTTGAATAAACTTCCTCAGACTGCATCCAATCAGTTATACGGTATTATTTTCTATTCACTATGTGTGCCTCAAAAATGCAACGTAAACTTCACAAATGTACATTGTTTGAACCCGAAAACACGCAAGATGTAAATGCAGTTTGAAACTACCGATCCAAAAATGTTATTTTTGGATGTTGTTTTCACATGTGACTGCATTGTTGGTGCATCTTTGTACTTGGAAATATTTATTTGTCCCATTTGCATATGAGTACGGGAATTTTAGATTTTCTGATGACGTAGTCACTTACACTTCCTAATATGGCTCTTTTTATTTTTCCCAATCCTCTCGCTCCCATTACAATCATTTCTGCTCCCTGCTCTTCCGCAACTAAATAAAAGAACAAAAAACGAACAAAGGGTCAAACGGTAAAGTTGACAAATGAATACTGGACAATATCATATACAGTGCCGAGTCGAGGTTTTCACTGACGGAGAGGACGCCAACCCCAGCCGCTATTATTCAAACTCAGTTGATGACTTGATAACTTAGCTTCTGCAGTCAAATTTGGAAGCTTTTCCAGAAAAGTCCAATTTCCATTTCAGGGTTTCCATAGCTAATTATACAATCAATAGTTTTGATGAACATTGGAGCTGTAACTTCCGATATTTTGAAAAATAATATGAAATAACGGTAAAAATTAGTTCTCGAGATAGTAGTCTTGAAATATGAATCGCCCTGTTGAATTACAGTTGTTAATTTTCATTGAAACCCTGAAGTAGACTTTGGAAACCAAGTCACAGTCATCAGCTTCGTTTGAATTCAACCTGCGAAACTAAGTCACAGAGTTATCAGCTCCCTGCGGAACACTCATGACGTCAACTTCATCAATTTTTCCCAAAAACTATAAAGATTGGGATGTATATCTTTGCCAAATAAAATGGCAGAAATGAGTACGTCGAAATAAATAGCGATTGCAATTGGTCAAGAACACCAGTTCAGTTCCTCGAAATAAACGCGCCTACCTTTGATGATGTGCTCTCCAGGAGATGAACCCGTACCAGTGATCCACTGATGGTCAATCTGGAACATAAATATTTACGAACTATGAATAATATTTTCATAGAACCTTTGGTGTGGGATAATTGCAAAAAAGCATAATAAATCTTCACGAAATATAAGCATTATTTCATGAAACCTTTGGCATACATGCTACCCAGGTTAATGAAAATATGCTTAGTATTATATGACTGGTAATGTATCTGTTGCCAGATAGGTACTATCTCAGGTAACCAGACTAGTTTTGGACTTGGTCATTAACCACTGGGACTGGGACTGAATGTTGATTGGTAGGGGCCAACGTTTGAGGTAATTTGTTTTTCTGTGCCTCACTCTAAAATGGGTGCCATAACATAGAGCCTCAGATAAGAAACAAAGTAAATGGAAATATCCGAGATGAAATGTGAAATGATCAAATGGGCAAGGATATATACTGGATTTAAAATTTAAAATGAGTCCTTGATTGAACAAATTGGATGAAGTAAATTTTCATGTCAACTTCCATATGGGACATGTTAACATGTTGAAACTTTCGACCAAACTTACAACTATTATTCGTGCATTCTGTATGTAAACTGTTGATAGTGTTGAATTAAATTATATTTTCATTGTCTTTTATTATACATTAAAGCAATAAATTAAAGTAGTAAACAAATCAAACATTTAATCAAATCAAAGTGTCACCTTATTTAAAGTGATAATTTAATTAAAATGTATTTTGAAGTGTTGTGCAAAACTTTGATTTTTTGTTAATAGAAAAAACATTTATTTGAATGAAAATGCCATTAGAAGACGTTTTAAATAAACCATGGGTAACCTGTATAATAATTACAAAAATGAATAAATGTATTGTTTCTTCTCTTGAAATTCTGTTCCGTTTCACTCAGATATATAAAGTTAAGGAAAAATCAAACAATTTCGAAAAAGTTACAAAGATCAACAGATCAGAAAATTTATTCATACCTTTAAATTTGACACACATCTGATACTCACCTGTGGGGTATTGTACAATATTACCTGTTGTAAGATTCATATTATGTAAATAATAGTTCCGCAGGCTTGTGTATACATGTTAGGATGATAGACGTGTTGAAATTCAGGAGAATGGTTTTGCCTCAACTGGGTGAGGAGAAAATGGTTTAGCTGCATTGGGATTGGAAAGGTTCCAGACCAATGAATAATCTGACGTTACTATTTTTGTCAGTTTTATGTAGAATGGAGGATTTTTTCTCCGCATCAATTGTAATTATCAGTGATCTGTTATCGTTACTGTCTTGATTAGAGTGAACTTGGATGGAGGGTAAAACGGTTCAAAAGGGAAAGAAATTGAGGACTTGGTAAGTGTATTTTGGAAGTGTTATGTAAAGCTTGGTTGCGGCACTGTTAGATTTTGGGTGTTTGGTGGATGTTTAATTAACTTTGTTGACTTCTTGCTACTTGATTTACTCTGCAGCTTCAACTTTTAACTCTTCACCTTCAGTTGAAGAAGACGATTCTCATAAACTTCCTGCAATTCTATCATTTCCTCTTCCTTCTTTTGATACTCCTTCTCTTTAGCTGAAAAATATACTACACTTGAAACATTCTTAATGTTCATTTTTTAGGTAATGTTGGTTACTCATGGGTGTAATGTAAAGATTTGGTAATATCTAATTCAAAGAAATAATACTTACAAGCATCGATGAAATGCGTTAGGATGAGGAATGCTCCCTTTCTGTGGAGATGATAAAGATACCCTGAAAGTGAATGATCGATGTTATTTGTATTCTAACTGCAAAACTTTCACACTTTGAACAACCTCTGTTCTCGGATACCAAATTGCTGTTTCAGATGACGTCATCCAATCAGTTCAAAATCTGAGACATTCGATTACATCCCTGGAACATGCTAAGACACCATGTCAAATTTACAGCGACTAACATACATCATTTGTCATACATACATCAGAGAATATTCTCTAAATGTATGTTTTGCTGCATTTTAAACTTTTTTTTGTAAACTCTTAAGCAGTTTTACAGCAATGATTTATGGGATGATAGTAATTTGTAAGATGATTTACAGTATGAACACCAAACTCATGTGGCCACGTTTTACAGTGATGCTCATAACATGTGCTTGATGATCAGGTAACAAACAATAACTTTCGGTGTAGTCTAATGAGTACAAGGTCACAGTGTTTTATATACTCACAATCAAATGCTTTTTCGGCAAACTCACTCCAATCTATCGGAATAAGAACAATCTTTGGCATGATTGCAGCTGAAAACCTTCCTGGTTAATTATTGCCCCTGTAAAGGTGCACTGAAAGAAAATATTAGTTGACATAAGAGTGGATGGAAAAGCAAGCATTAAATGACTTCACTTACATTCAAAGGCTTCCACAGTGTATTCGAACGCATCAACAGCCAGTAACACTTTGAATGGTTTCTCTCGTTTGCTACTAGTTTGTTGTGACGTACTCATTTTTTGTGCTATGTCCCACACCATTTCGGTTGCGGACTTTTCCGGTGGGTCTTTTTTATCCATATTACGTAAAATTGCCCAGTGAACAGTAATCAAGATAACAACTTTGAAGTAGTATCCATGACAGTGTATTCCTTGAAGCTGTACTCAACCAGCTGAAGAGAGAATAAACAGCAACAGGACCCAACAGCAGCTTAAATACAAGCCGTTGTGGATGTTTGTACCAATAATACAGATTAGCTCTATCAACGAAGCTACTAGCCAGCTAGCCAAAATAACAAAACCACAACTCAAGTTTTAGTAAGAAAGGGTGAAAGAAATGTCAAATATTTGTATTATAACATCTGTGTGAAGCATACTGATTGCGTATGTTACGTCAGTAAGCCTTGGTTAGACCAAAAACCAAAGAAAAAAAGAAAGGGATATGGCTGGACGCAATGTTCTACCTTTTACTCACATGATCTTTGGAAACAGTTGCTATGTCTATAGTATCTTTAAAGACGTTCCTAAATTATTTAAACATCATTTCACAACATCGTTCTGTGAGCGATGTGGGACTCTATCAAACATGACACACAAATAGGATCCTAGATAAGAAATCAACCCAATTAGAATAAATACTTCTTGGCAGAGCTCATCATTTATTTTTTAAGAACCAAATAAAATATATATGTTCTTAGGTTTCTTGGAAACCTATAGACTGTTATTTTATTGTCTCTATTTTCTCCTTGACTTGACTTTCTTTTTCGCAGATAAGACCTGTACTGGTAAAAAAATGAAACCAAAATATAATGTAAGAAAGATCAACGAGGTACAATTTGTCTTTCTTTGAATTAACTGACTGTCCATTTTATGATAAATTTAGGGGATTTACAGTGATTTCTTAAATTTCTGTTCTGGCAACAACAACTTAAAGACTGCAGGCTTCTGTTATGAAACTAAATTGAATAAAGTTTGACAGGATTTGTATTTGCAAGAATAACAAAGAATTACATTGTATTTCACTTCTTTCTGTCTTACAATGAAAGCAAGATATAACAATTTGTACAAATGTCTGCAAACATTTCTGCTTGCACAATTAATAATTTGAAATTTTAGTCAAGGTGATGTCACAATTTTGATCAGATGGTTTTCAAAGCATTGCAGAAATGTCAACTCATTCAATGATGAATCAAACCTTCATCACGTATCATAGCAAAACAAGAAAGTTGTCGACTTACTTACTACCCAAATAATCTTTGTTCTGAAGGAACAGCAAAAATTTCGGACTATTTGGAGATATCACTAATTTCTGACAAAGGCTTTACAATGTAAGTCTTTGGGAATTTCAGTTTTTGAATGGTGCAGCCTCCACTGGTGACCTTACAAAAATAATTCTTGCAATAAAAATGGCATATTAGTGTTGTGAGCCAAATGACATGGCCATATTTGAAGTTTTCAATTTAGAAGTAGGTTAAAAATGACAAAAATAAGTAGTGATATCCTGTGAATCTTTAAATGTCTTTAAATGTCTGTAAGCAATGTCTCTTTAAGCAAAGTCTCTCTAAGCAAAGTCTCTTTAAGCAAAGTCTCTTTAAGCAAGTTCTCTTTAAGCAAAGTCTCTTTAAGCAAAGTCCCTTTAAGAAAAGGCTCTTTAAGCAATGTCTCTTTAAGCCACTTCCTGTTGGTGAAAAGTCATCCTTCCTCTCTGAGTTCCACAGGCCAAATGAATTCTTAGCCAAAAAGTCTCTTTAAGAGGGAGCCTTTTGTATT
>JBCAUG010434783.1:0-15926 GCA_038406175.1 Haplosyllis leylae
TGATGAAGATGATGGGCCATCGCAAAAATGTAATACCCAGAAAATCAAGTCAAGTTTAAAGAAAGAAAGCACTAAGTCCTTTCAGGAAGTTATGTATGGTACTGAAATTTTAATAGAAATTAAGATTCTTTAAATACTGAAATGTAGATATTGAAATAGGATCATTATTTGTGTCAATTCACCACTCCTGTTCTTAAAATGTTCTTTTTACTTTCTTTTCCCTAGAAACTCGTAATGACCATCTTTATGCAAACCAGATGGATTGTCCACACATCCTGGATATAGATTATGAATTCTGGAGTAACCTCAGTGATGATGAATAATCATTCTCTTTCGTTCAAGTCTATTTGTTAAATATATTTTTATGTATTTCAAGTACGACATAAATCAATAAATCATCATAACCTGAAACTGCTATCTCAATTCATGTGCACTCACAGGAAAAAATACATAAGAGAAGTAAACAGATTGCACCCTTAATTCGTAAATAAAAAAATATAAATTTAATTTTAAGTCCAAGTCATTTACACTCTCAGAAGGGAACAAGTCACATAAATACATGAACAATTCATATTTATTTATTTTATTTAGACTTTTATTCAAAAACATTTCGCTACCATTTATAATGAAAAGTTATATGAATTGCGTACAAAATCTACTTTGTCACTTCCATTCTAAACTATTACTCAATCCTTCAATGAAAATATCCTGAAAATAGTATTCCACTATTTCTACAGATTCTATAGAATCTATAGAATCCATTCGGAAAAACTTGATTGCCTCCGGTCAATTCTCTGCCAAATCAAGAAAGTCACCAATATTAGTAAAACAATGAGTAGAATTACTCATTGATCCACAGCCTCAGGTGAAAAAACTCACCATCTCACTCACTTCAGGCTCATAAACTGTTCATCAATGAGTAATTCCATTCAATTTTGTCATTTATATACCTTTTCACAAAGTTAATAACATCATAAATCTCTGTCTTCCAACCAATTTGGGATTAACATCTTTCACACAGTCTTGATTATTAACACAAAGTTTTCAACTTTTCTTGTGTCCTTAGAATCAAGAATTCCACCATTATTTTATCTTCAGGTGATGGCATCCCAGACTACTTAGATGACGATGATGACAATGATGGGATACCTGACCATTTAGATGACGATATTGATGGGGATGGGATTCCTGATGTTGAAGAGGAGGTGGACTCCGACAATGATGGTATACCAGACCATCTGGATGACGATGACGACAACGACGGGATCCCTGACCATTTGGATGAAGATGATGATGGCGATGGGATACCCGATTATCTCGAAAAGCCTTCAAAGGGGACAAGGTGGATATGACCCCCTTTAAAATGTTTTCGCTGTCTAATCTGTCTGTACCCGAGCAGATTAGAAGATATTTACATGGATGATGTGCAGCTGAAAATCTGTCGTTTATTGCTTTCAGTTCGGATAAAGGCCACTGTGATAAAAATGGTTGTCCACCCACTGAACCTCAAGCTGAAGAAGATTCAATGTTGACGAGAATGGTCAATGCATTAAAAAGCCTTGTATTGTGGGAGGTAGGTTATGTGCGCCAATGTAATAGAAAGTTCATGCCTGAAAAAAAACCCAGATGACTTAAAGTTTACTTTGTACCGGTGTAGTATCGTTTACCGACCCCCCCTCCCGTTTTAACTTGGCATCCTCCTGAAAATAACGGGCCCTCTCCCTTAACCTTAGGGCCAAAGGTCCAACTCTGCTGGCTGCTCCCCTTAACACTTGAGCCCTCAGCTTGAGACACCAATTCCCCTTCTACCTTCTCCCCTGATAGAAATATTTTTAATTAAATTTGAAAAAACTATTGAAAATTTTTCTTCCAATTGAGACAAAATTTATCAGGGGTGACAATTCTTCCAAATATTTACAATAATTATTATATTATTTTATTTTAATATATTTTGTATGTTAATTACATGGTAATTTTTTACCTTTATCTATAAAAAGCATAGAAATTCATCATATTAAATTTATTTAATTTTTTAAATAAGTTGCTATTTGATTGAATATAACAAAATATCAAACATTATGAGATTTAAAATAATTTAATTAGAAGAAAATCAATATTTATGAAAAATGGGTCCCACTCACAACAGTGAAAATAGTCCGGGGCCCTAAAAAAGGGGGGTCGGTTAAAATCACCACACCGGAAAGAAAATAGTTATGCTGATTTCAGATCCTTAGCCTGCAGCCCTGTTTTGCATTCCTTTGCTCTTTCCTCCGGGATTACTTGTTTATTATCTGAATCCGCCCGCTAATTTGAGCTGCAATGCGGACCAAATTTGTTTCCCCACATTAATACAGGTTGTGCTCTCTATTACATTACTGCATGAAAATCTATCTGAGCCCCCTTCTCTGAGTGAGTTTGATAGTTTAGATCTATACACAAGACAGGACGATTTATTTACGCGGTTGAACGCTCTTAAACCGAAATTTTAAAGTTGGGGTTCTTTTAGTCAGCGTGACTGTGTTTGTGGTCAACTTCGTAAAAGAAATTGTCTTGTCCTGTGATGAGTAACTAAATTACTTAAATTCACACTCTGTAGGAGGATGATAGGCCAGATTTTGAACCGCAAGTTGAAGAAGATCTAGATTTGTGGGAAATGCTCAATGCATGTATCTTTGGTGAACAGGATGATGATGATGATAATGAGGATGAAAATTCCAAGTCAAGCAGTGCAGCAGACAGGGGCAGTAATGGACACACATATAAGGCTACCAAGAGAAAACTCCTGAGTGTGGAATATGACATTAATGTTGATGATTCCAGTCATGTTCAGCATGACCATCACACACCACACTCACATGATTCCAAAACTCAGGGGTTGAAGAAAACCGTGGAGGACGCATCAAGAGCGGAAAGTGTAAGTTCAGAGACTGCAAAACTAGAGGAAAACTCGAAGAACTCGAATATATTTTCTGGGATTTTCAATGTGATTATGAAAGTTATTGATGACATTTTGTTGTACTGGTGAAAGTGATCAATCTGATAGAATATTATGGTTTTCAGTGGGAATAGTTACCAGTGAAGGGTTCAATTGCCATAAAGTAAATATTAAATAAGTTTTCAATGGCTAGTGAACTAGTCACTGGGGTGAATGTATTAAAATGTGAAAGACACATTAGTTCTAATTCAGAGAAGTCTTTGAAACATGGATTCATTTTTTTGTGCATTTAAGTTCTAGATTTTTTAAAAATTTAACATTGTAAACTGATCATTTTTTCAATTTGAATGCCGCCTCAAGTTGTCAGGCAAAAGAGAGCACACAATACAATTATGATTATATTTATGTTTGAAACGGTAAAGCTATGTGCCATCAGAGAATGAATTACCATGAAATGCCAACGCTTCACTACATACCTATGTCTTCTTCAAAGTTTTATCTTTCAATCATAAATATAAAGTTTTTCAGTACCCCTCTACCTCCTAACATGTTATTAGATAAATATCAGTATCAGTTCTCACTGTTAGTCTTCATAAGATACATTCGTCGGTGGGTTTTGAAGACTCGGTAGAAGGAGGTGGGGTGTACTGCGTGAGTGTTTCAATTTCGAATCTTCTCCTGGAGGACACGAGGAGATGAACAAAGGTTATTCTCTCTAGATGTTATTGAAAACGGTCTGGTTCGCCTGTGCAGAGGACATTAATTAATTATCATGATTATCTGCCGCTTTTACCAGTGTTACCTTCCGTGATTTTTAAAAAATGTACAACTTGAAAGAAATGAGTCTGTTAGCATAGTTACATTTTGGTAGAGGTAAGAAAAATGTGTGTTTGGCTTCATTTCATCAATAGGTCACGGTTGATTGCACTGGGGCCGGTAAGTAGGGGGCGCGCAGTGCTTGTTTTAATATAAAAGCTTTCATTTCTTCAGTGGTAGTTGTTTAGGAACGCTTTCGCTTCTTCTGTGTTACAATTAAACTGTTTTGATCAATATGGTAGCATTTTTACCAGTGATAACTTTCACAAATCACATTCAAAATTTTATTTTGAGATAACGCAAGATGGTGGTTTGTAATATGTAACAAACCCTTCAACTGTGATAATTTTTCTATTGTGCCCGTAGTGCGTACAGAATAGTTATCATAAAGTATTAGTTGACGGACGATTGGATTTTAGGATTTACATTCGTGGTCATCCGTGCAAAAGTAAAGAAAGTGCACAGATCTAAAACAGTATTCATTTTAAAATAGTTACACACAATTTACAGATTTTACACATGTAAATTTTGCGCAATTTTCTAACAACTTACACACTTGTAACGTAAAGGACATTTACGAGAATTTGATTGTAGCTAAACCAAAATTTGCGGCTTACGGATTTCGAACGTAGAAAAATTGCACAGAAAATCCCTGAAGAATCTATTTGATCTGTCACTGGTTTTCAGTGCAAATGTTTCTGTGAGATTCAATTTAAACCAAATGTAGACCATTTGAATGAGTGAGATTGTCACACCGCCATTGAAATGGTTTTTTTTTCTACATTGTGTGGATCCAGGAATACGGGTCATGGCTAATTTGGAAGTATGAGTGAAACGCTTACTCAACAAATCAAACGTTTAAAACATTGTTAAACTTAAGATATGAATGTTGATGTAAGAATAAGTGTCAATTCATATTTCATGAACAAGAAATTAAAACACATAAGAAACAAAAGTTATCTTACACCTTATTTCCTGACTATTTTTTAAGCGAGCAGAAATGTAGCTTTAAGAGACTCAGAAAAATTGATTCACAAAGTATTCTATCAAGTTGTCCAGTAAGGCAGATCTGTTGTGTTTTTTTTTTTTTTTTGGAAAATTGAAACAGTGACACTTTGGTGAAAAGCATTGCAAATTGAAATTCTTCACCAAAGGAATGAATCAAGGGAAGTTTAGTCAACTTCATTTGTGAAGCGAAGTCAGTGTTGAAGTAGGATATCCTTATTATGGTTACCTGTCCAAGTAACTTTGTGCAATGAACCGAAACTGTGGTTTTCAAATTGGCTACTTTTCCTATATCCATTGAGTCGCACAATATTTCACGCTATAATTTGTGCAAAAAGAATTTCACCAGTGGAAATGCAACAACAAGTGGAAATGTAATAAAATGATAGTATTTCTGCAATCTCTTTTGATAAGTTAAAAGGAAAAAATAACAAAGACTCCTCATTCAGAGTGAAGCAATCTGACGATCATTACACGTGCTTGAACTTTACAACTCGGTACTGTCCGCTATTGATATCGTATCCCAGGTGATCGGATTACCATATTTAGATTGACAGTGACTACTTTAACAAATCACTCTCACTCAAGAACACTGCGCTTATCTGCACAATATTGATCAAGTGAAAGATATAGTTGTACAGAAAACGAAATTGTGTTTGTTTTGGATTAACGCAGAGATATTTGTTCGAATAAGAATTAATTACTTAAAGATCACTATGTATTTAGATATTTTTGAGGTTCGAATTGTCTTGATGTGCACCATACCTGTAAAATCTGTCTTTTAAAAAAACGAACTTATGACAGAAATGTAGTTTCAAACCTTTTAAGAAACTAAATCTAGGAATAAAGGAAGCCCAGATGAGCTTCGAAAAACTGTTGTGCACATAACCACCACGTTCTATATCTTAAGATCCAGATCAAGTGAACTTCTTCATAAGTCAACACTGTAAAATATAAACATGAAAGTGAGTTGACGTGACATGACATGGCAAGTTACCTTTTTAAGAGCGAAGTGACCAATTGAAGCAAGCAAACCTTTCCATGGATTTAAAATGTGCCGAATAATTTCTGGATTATCCAGGAGATGAACGAGGATTATTAATCTGATTACAACGCAAAATTATTTTAGTGACAATGAAGATTTAAAGTATTATGGATACTTTCATTCCACCAAGAGATGTAAGTTTAACGTGCCACTTAACTTACGGGCTACACGCAAATTTCCATTGAGTTGACAAGCTTTTTCTTCCGTGATTAAAATTTTAAGACCTCTAAGAGGAGATTCTCAAAAACTTCTAGCAGGTTTCATTAAACATTCCTTGAAAAATATGTATCTTTTCCAACCATAGTCATAATAAAACATTTTTATGTATGCTAAGTTCTAACATGTAACTCATGATGCAAATGCGCGGTCATATGTTGAAGAATGTAATGTATTTTTCCATTTAGTATTTAGTGCATCGGTCTCATGGAGTTCCAGTGGCGCAGCTCAATCCGTTTGAGACGGAACACCGACCAGAATGCATGTCACATCTTCCGCCACTTTCCGCACCACAGGTACAGTAACAGTAGTCCCACAGCACACTTGGTATTCTCGTCTTTACTGGCTGATTTTCTCCTCTCGCATGGCTTGCTGACCAATTGCATATTTTAGAAACACAGAAATATCGTGCAACCTGGTAATATCATGTTGATACCTATTACATATACTGATCTGACTTGAAGAGCAGCTCATGTGCTCATGATAATACTTACAATTTTTTCCCAATGTGTACATATTTCTAAAAAATGGGTACACGTAATTTGTCAGTAAGCCACAATCAGTCAGAAAAGATACAAGAATACCAGGTGAATACAGGTCCATTCGGATTCTACTTTTTACCTTCCTTTGATCTTTTGGTGGATCCAACACTTGGACCACGCACGCAGCACAAATCAAAAGCATATTTAAGTTGTTGTTTCTGATGAAAACATAATCATTGATGTGCTAATTGCACACATTTTGCACATTTGATTTTATCCCATACGATCAACTTGATTTCTGCTCTGTTGATAAATCTAAGTCAATACATGCCCACTTGGCAATTACTATTAGAATATCAGAAAATGAAACCTGTGGAAACTGAGAGTATAACATGGTAAAAGGAAAAAAAGACAAAAGAGAATATTATGTGTTGATATTTTTTTTCAAAATGCATCAGACAGACAGAAACAGGAAACAAAATCACATTGTAGTTCGGTCCTTATCTCGAAAGCTACTAAAGTGTATCTTTCAAGAGACCACTGCGTGCAGTTTTACATATTACTGGTAATAAATTTCATGAAAGAAAGTCCAGTAACTTATTTCGATTTCACTTTCTATCAGGAAATATCCACCATCAAACTAAACAATATTTCTCCAATGGGGACATGATGGTGTCGAATGTTAGTTTGAATTTTTGAAATATAGCCATTTGGATCGTTCGTGTTAACTTTAGACTAGTTTTAACAATTGGATAACAAATTTAAATACCAAATTGAATTTGTCATTACGAAGAAGGAATAAGAAAATTAAGCAAAAAACACAAATATTCTTTTCTCTGCAAACATTTAACACCTGTCAGTTTTGAAATCAAGTATTCAATTGGTGAATGAATGAAAAACTAGATACCACATATTGAAAATTTAACACTGGCATAATATGATGCACATTCATGTATGTAATACATACATATATTAATTTAACTAAACATTAAACATTTGCACATTAACATAGTATTTCAATAAGGCAGGACCAAAGTCAGAACTTCTTTGCAAGGCATCTAGGCAGAACTTTAAACTGAATCTAACCTATGCTTCAGTTCAAATTCAAACATTTAGCCTAATTCAAACTGATGCCTAAAAATGCATTAAATTCAATGAGGAGCCACTTGATTTTGCTGAAAAATCAAGGCTGGTGCTGGAACTTGCACCTAATCAACCTTTAGGGAAATTAGTACAAACTTAACACAACATTGTACGGAAAAGTATCGTGGTTCGGCATTGGCCAGTGGCGAATCCAGGATTTCCTGTTGAGAAGACGCCAACCATCTAAGTTGGACGCCAATCCATTTTCTGAAAAACAGTGTGGAATTGACAAAAATGTCTACAGGGAGAAGGGCGTCCCAGAGCACCAAATTAAGGTTGCTGTACCCACTTGACCGAAATGAATTATATGAAATAAATTACAGTGCAAATTTTCGACAATGATAATAGGAATCACTCTGCGAAGTTTGAAAAAGGTGCACTGTTCTGTTTTTGAGTATTTGAATGATGAAGTTGGCTTCCAGGTCCATTGAAATCATCTGTAATCAGTGAAATTTCTTTAAACTTTACAGTCTGTTTTAATAGTTAAAATGGTATTTTTTCAGACAAAAATATTTGATGAAATTAACTTCTTTCTAATTATAATTTACATATTACTACAATTCAAAACTTTTCATTGATTCCCCCTACAAATTTCTATGGACAACTGACATGCAGAATACCTTGCTATTTGTCAATGGGCCACCATAATGCACTGCTTTGAATACAGTTCAATTTGGTCAAAGAGGGTAACAATACAGCTGGTGGTCAATGAAGCATAACTCTGTATTTTGACAAGAGTTTTATTTCACAACACATCACAAATGGGTACAGTAACCTTAAGTGTAATAACAGGTCAGTTGTTTTACATTGGTCAACTGGATACAAAGTAGATGTAGTCAAAGGGAAAGTTCACAGAATTCAACTGCTTTATTTTCTGGCACTTTTCAAATGTGAACTACTGAAGCCCTGATCTGCTCAAAAATACCAAATTTGCATTTTCAGGGGGGGGGTGGTAAAGTGGTACTTTTCAAATCTAAATTCCTGAAGTTCAGGTCTGCCCCAAAATAGCAAATTTGTGTTTGGGGGGGCGGGGGGGGGGGCAAGGAGTAAAGTGGTACTTTTCACATCTGAACTCCTGAAGCCGGGATCTGCCCCCAAATGCCAAATTTTCATTGGAGACGGGGGTGTTAAATTGGCATTTTTCAAATCTGAACTCCTGAAGTCCAGATGTGACCAAAAATGCCAAATTTACATTTCTTGGGGGGGGGGGGGTTAAAGTGGCATTTTTGACACTCACTTTTTGTACACGGTCAGCGCAGGATGCTTCACAGTAGTCTACCGGGAAGACTAATAAGCAAGACATGTGACGCTACCCAAGGTATGGTTTGTCCTGAACATTATACTTCTGTTTGACTGCACATATTTGAGAAGACAGAAATAGACCCTGAAAGGTTTGAACACATAAAGCCATTTTATAACAATGGCGAATCAATTTACCGGTCCCCTGAACTACAGATCTATTTCTTAACATATTATACAGTCTATTGTTATGAATCAAGCGGTGCATTTAATTCAAGCGTGTCAATGACATGATAATAATCTATCCTTAGTGAACCACTAATATGTATCCTTTAACAACCAGATAGTAAGGTCAGTAACAACAGCATGTTAGCATTCAATCCAGGGAATAAAACTACTGATACAAAATATTCAGAATGGTTTTGTGAGGAAAATTGGGAAATATTGCTCTTGACAGAATGTGGGCAACTTGAAACTGGTTGAGCGATTCCAAAATGGCCAAACGAATCAAAATATTTTTCTGGAATTGTTTTAGGAATTTTTTGTGACCTCATGAATATATTTGGAAAGTTGCGGTAGGTCGATTGACATGGTGAATTAAACAAATGATTAACTTTAACCTATTATTAACTTTTGTGAAAAATTGTTGGCCACAATTGAAGTGAATCTAAAGTTCTGGACTTATTTTAATAAGCTTAGTTAGCCGATGATCCATGAACTCAATAATCATGAATCCATAAATGGTATTATTCAACGATGATCTGCAATACACTCTTCTCTTATCAACGGAAAATGTAAAAGAACAAAACAAGAGAGAATTATTTCGTGTCATGAACACTTAACTGAAGTGTCAAATTATAATAGCAAGAGATCCAGACATTCCGGATTAAAAACTATATATCAACACTCAAAATTCGTTTAAGAATATTTCAAGTGCACTTACCTTTGCAATGGAGTTTGAAAACTCAACTACAAGTAGTCGTTCAAAAAGGAGATCCTTCTCAATCATGACAAACTTGAAAGCAAACAGAAAGACTCGTAGTTTTAGTGTTCAATATACTTCATATTTCGATTTGAAGAGAGTCGTTGCTAGAAACGAGTTAGAAACACAGAAAGTTTGTCGCAGTTTATCTGACACCAGGATTAACAAATGGGAAAACTCTGCGCTTTTCCGAAGACACAGTATTTTTCCGGACATCAAGTACAATATTTATACCCAACCTCGACGGAGACATTTTCGTCCTGCATCCGTGGAACCAACACACAAAATGGCTCTTTTACCGAGACGGGCTCGAACTACCAGAGGTAGAGTTTACAATCCTCCAGACGGATTAAGTTTCAATCCCCAGTCCGCAAGGTTGGCGTACTGCAGACTGGAACAAAGAAATGACGAGGTGATGAAGTATGGAGCCAGGATAAAGGATACATTTTCACTATCAGACTATTCTTCACAGGAAACGCACCCAGGAACTTTCTCGGAACCAACGAACATCGATGAAGAATTAGTGGAACATGGTTTAAGGCCTCTTACCAGAGAAGTAAATAATGAGGATACATTTATTGAGAACGATAGCAAAAGAGATAATAGCAACTCTACAGACACCGAATTTTATGATTTCCAAGGATTTCGACTAAAAAGTGCAAAACCGGATGTCTGGTCAGATATCAAAAAGAAAATGGAACGAAAGAAAAGTCACGGAATAGAAGAAAGTGAAGATGAAAGTGAAGATTTGGTGGGTGTCTATTGATAAAACAAGACCACGGGTAAAAGGGAACGGATGACTTCTCGTCTCTGCGGAATTGAGTACTTCTTTGGAAAATATTCCTATGTTTCGCTGGATAATGATACAATCAACAGTTCTGGAAGATATTTTACTTGTGGAGTGTAATTTGGAAAATATAGCGATAAAACTGTAAAATTGCAACTTTAGGTCATAAGATATTGGTTATTTCACTATATTTTCTAAAATATGGGAATTTACAAACTAAACCTCCTTCAGAATTTTGATCGTGTCATTATCCACCAAAACAAAGAAAAGGTAATTGAATATTTTCTTGAAAAAAGTACTCAATTTTGACATTTTCTGCCGAGACAACATTCCGTTTGAATAATCCGTGAAGACAGCCTCTCATTAGCCTTGCACACGGCCCCTGTGCCGATTCCTCCTAGGGGGGTTTGGGGAAGGGGCCCCTAGATAACCTTGGATTGAAAGCCTTTGATACTAAGTTAGTAGAAAATTGTCAACTTTGTGTTCCTTAAAATCTCATATGTTCACCAGAGATTACGAGATCAGTTCTAGGAAAGGTGACTCTTAAGTGAGATTGGTGAAGTTACCAGTTGAATACGTTTCCGTTGGGGAATCATGTCAATAACATTGTCCTTCTGGTCCGGATCTGGGTAATGATTATTGGATTAGTGATCATAGAGATTACTGGTTAATCCATTGACGAGTGCCTTGTGAGTTATTTCCGATACAACATTAATGTATTGTGAATAAGGAATACCAAATTAGTATTCTATGGTATAACGCTATTGAGAGGGACACAGGAAACTTCTATTCTCTTGGGATAAATTTACGCAAACAATCTTTCTTCTGAAGAATAAAAAGTTCTTTTGCACAGGCATAATAATCAATAGCGTTGCTTAAGAAGCACGAATTTTTTTTTTTAATATTTGAAATTCACAAAATGCCTAATTCATTTTGAAAATTTCACGAAAAGTACTCGTTTACAAATTGCAGATTGGCGCTGAGCATAGAAAATTGTCTGGGGAGGAAAATTCCTTCTTTGACTAACGTGCTTCCTCCTGCTTTGTCACGGGTTATATTCAAACGGAACTCATGACTTGTTGTCTTAACAGAAAATGTCCAAATTCAGTACTTTTTCGAGAAAATATTCAATTCCTATGTCTATGTTTCAGTGGATAATGACACAATGCAAATTCAGAAGGAAATTTAATATGTAAGTTCCCATATTTTAGAAAATATAGTGAAATAACCAATATCTCATGACCTAATGTTGCCTTTTCACAGTTTTGTCACTATATTTTCCAAATTACTGACGCCACAAGTAAAATATCTTCCAAAATTGTTGATTGTGTCATTACCCACCAAAACATAGATATAGGAATTAAATATTTTCCAAAAAAGTACTAAATTTTTATGTTTTCTGCCGAGACAACAAGTCATGAGTTCCGTTTGAATATAACCCGTGCTTGTGGCTTATTCACACTGCACGGGAACAGGATCGGGACAAGTACAGGGAATGGGAACTGGACTAACGGCCTCAATAAATTGTACAGAAATGTTCCCACTGGCCCGAGAAAGGAATGAGAACCCATTGGTTCCTATTGTGCTGCTCCAGTTACCTGTCTCAGTCCCGTTCCCGTGCAGTGTAAAAAAGTCACATGAAAAGATTTAATTTGATCGAACCACTCTCGTTGAATATGGTATCATCAATGTGTGAGACATCAAAACATTCACCCACGAAGTGTGGTCTTCATGGACTTTCCATATGTTTGGTATATGAATTGAACAGTTTGAAAATGTGTATTAAATTTTAAGTCATATTCATGGAATTGGCCTGAAAGTTCTTAATACTTTCTGAACGGTTGTCAGCAAGTGATATGAACAGCAAAGCTGAATTATACCACACCTGCTTGAAGTTGATATACAGGTCAATGAAAAAACCACCTTGGCTTCTGGTGCAGCTCATTTGCAATGTTTTTTTCGGTATGGTTTCTATGAAACACAGTGAAATGATAGACATTTGATGTTACGTGTGCCATGGTAAAATGTAAGGTAAACTGACTTTCATAACAATTTAAAAATGACAAATTATATATAATTTTATGCAAAAGTATTTGAAGAGTATATCTTATTCATAACCTTAGGCCAAGACTTGGCAATTCTCATAACCCCCCCCCCCCATTCCATCTCTGTAGCATAGTTGAGATCACAGCTGTACTACAAATGTGTGATAGGTTTTTAGGTGTTCTTTTCCAGAAAAGCATTTAAAATGTTTTGATTAATAAACCCATTGCAAATATTTTTAACAAGGAAGTCCTCCTGCGTGACCGCAAGAGGTGAACCGCCCGCGGCGTAGCATCAGTCGCTCTCCTGTCTGGACAGACAGACAGACATACGCCTGTCAAAACGTTACCTTCCCTCGTCCTTCCTGCGTAGGTGGTAATAAGGAAAAATAAAGCAAAATACAGAACAAACCTCTTCGTATTAATTTTCGATTGAAAGTACACCTGCGAGAGGGCGAGTCTATGTCGGTCTTATCTTCCAAGAGATTTCATTACATTCATATGATGAAAGTCCTCTTTTTGAAAACTATTATTAGAAACGTTATTTGCAGAGTATGGTATTAAGATGCACTAGTATGTTTAAAATTGGTTCTGAAAAGTTAATTAATTAGTACAGGCCTGATATTAAGCGTAAATTAATATGGCCCTGTGACATTGAATAAAATTTAAGTTTTTTCTTATGGTGTTTCTTTAACTCTTCTGACATGTGATGCCTTTTTCGGTGTAAAATTAAAATAATTGATACATGATTCAATAATTTTTATTAATTCAAGATTTTCCATGATTCAGTTAATTGCTCTTTGAAATTCGCCAAGCGTTCAACAATTTCTATGTATATATAGTCTTTTGATTTTTATGTAGGGAACATACAGCGAAAACCCAAAGATCGTCCAGAGGGGAACGTGGACCCAGGCCAGTCCGTTCAAGGAGCACAAGTTCCACCGTCACGTCTCTGACTCCATAGCCAACAACTATAGTCCGTCAGCCAGACAGCTCACCACATCCGTCATCTATGAAACAACAAAATTTGGTAAGTTGTTTTACCCAAGAAAAATTTCGTAAAATGCAAGTAATTCTGACAATCTATGTCACCTGTGCTAGAAATAATGTATTTCAGAAAAGGGAACTTAAATGATTATATCTATCCACAAGACGGAAATTGTTTGTACGATCTGTCCGTTTGTCAAACTTTGCACTGATTTTATTTGGGAGAGTTTCATTAAAAGTGATATAATGACAAGAGGACAAACCAAAGTAGGTGGCGGGAATGTAGTTATTTCCAGGAAATTTAAGTATCTTTACTGATTTGTGAAACCTAAGGAAATTATTATCACAAAAATAAATTTATTAATGAATTAATGAGGAAGTTTAGGTTATTCATACTGAAACAAGGATTGAACGTAATGTTAGTCAATGGGTTGATATTTTCATGGACTCTTTATAGAGCATTTCATCTGAGAAATTCACATAAATGTCACATCCATTTCAGGACTTATTCTAAATATCATTACATGCTTTAAGTGATTGGTATATTCATTCAACGAGTGTATATTCAGAAGAATGGAAGATATGTTCAGATTTTCTGGGCCATGTTGTTTAATGACTACTACAATTGTGACTACTTTCCTTCAAACCAGCACAAACCATTTAAACCTAGTTGATAAAATCTGACAAAAACTGATCTAATCTAATCAAGAAGTCAGAATTAATCTAATCAAGAAGTCAGAATATTTTTGTGGACAGTGGTCAGAGTAATTTGAATTTTTATGCAAACAGTTAACCTACTTAATATTTAAAACATTGAAAAATACCTGTACAGTTTGAATTACATCACTAACACACTCATCTTTGATTGACACACATCAATACTTTATTGGATAACTGTACAAGTACATGATGTATGCTTAAAAATTTGTAACAGCTTGAAGTAGATCTATACATGACAGTAAGGAGCTAGAGATGCAATCTGTTCATTCCTGGCCTAATGTGGATAATGCATAACCCATATTGAAGCAATTAGCTCCCCAACACAGGTACATGCATCTATCATGTTCCTATCATGCATAACTTCCCCTGTGGTACCCAATCAACATCTCCACATCAAATGCACCTCCCTGGTAACCAATCAGACAATTGTGTAATTCCCTGGACCAATGGCAGTATGACATGTAAGAGTGTATTCCTACCCAGCTCCCACCATGTCTACCCAAGTAACTACTGGTCTGAATCAGATGAGACTGGTGTCAAACTAAGACAGTGTGCCCTTCTACCTGAATTAACCACAATTTGCACTAAATGACTCAACCTCTTGTGTTGAGCTCCCACCTCAGCCTTAAGAGCCAAAATAGCAAACAGCAGGAACTTCTCAGGTAATGGGAGGAGCTGGATTAGCTCCCTGCATAGGATCAGTTAAACTGTGCATTTGGGCTGTTTTAGCCACTCTTAGACACTTTGGCAAACCTTCTAGATCCTAGTAGGCCAGAGGAGTTCACTAGCTCCCCCTTCACAACCTTTTACTTAAAGCTATTTAAATACTATTCTAAGAAGCCTGTAAGAATTGTACAAGTAAATGTAAAGAGCTAAGTTGTGTTTCCTTGAATATTGCATTTGGAGCTTGTATTTGTGATTGTTCTTGTATTGCAGAGTTTTTTATCTGTGTCTCACTGTGTCTCAATGTGTGTTAAGTGTTTTATCAAGTATGTGTAACTCCCATGTGTGTGTTCCAGTACTCTGTGTATTAACTTCAACCCCTGCTCCCCACACATGAGACAATGGCAGAAGCTGTAATTGTGTATTCTTTAGACTTGATGGAGGCTTACCATTCTGTGAGCCAACTGTTCAACAATAACTCTCTATTCCTGTATGCATTCAACCAGTCTTAGGAGTAACAATAAAGACTGTACTGAAGCTGAGTGTTTGTATTCTTCCAGTGTGAGTGCCTCTGCAGAGACACTGACTTGTGAATCTATTTGATTACTATGAAGGTACTGGAGCTCTCAGTAAGCTCCCCACACATCTCCAGCCCCACCAGTATTATAGTCTAGAACTCCTCCCTTCACCTAAGTCCAGTGCACAAACTAACACCCATGAGCATCTGCTGTCACCCCTTGAGATTAAAGAACTAATGCTCTGACTGCTGATCAGGAAGAGCTCAGTTTTAGACTGGTACTGAGTGATCCACCCAAAGTAATAGTTGGTGACAGACTGAAATCCAAATACATAGAATGACTGAAA
>JBCAUG010434894.1:0-15924 GCA_038406175.1 Haplosyllis leylae
GGTTTCCACTGATAACATACCACAGTATTTACATGACTACTACGTGCTACGCAACTTTGGGATTCTAGCCGCTTTCAAATGTTCAAGCCAGACGTAGGTGCAAATATACCGAGGCATGTAGTGCCTGTAAAGTCACAGTACTGCATATTGCCGAATTATCACATCCTCCACTATGTTCATAGCTACTTTAACAATGGGCCTATGGGAGTTTAGAACTGTACCAACCCTGCAGGTCAATGGAAATGCCTTTCTTTCCTAAAATTCCTATGGAACACAAAAATTGGACGTTTTTTAATTGCAATCAAATGGTTAATATCACAACCGGGACACAAATGTACTAGATATTAACATATATTAAACAGTAAGATGTTTCAGGTCATGGATGTGGACAGGGGGTACCCCTCCCCCACGGACAGAATAGGGGGTGACCCCCCCCCAGACAGGAGAGCGAGTGATGCTACGCCGCGGGCGGTACGCCTTTTGCCGTGACGCAGGAGGACTTTCTTGTCTGAAATTCATTGTGCCAAATAGCCAACTCAGTTGACCATTGGTTAAGGTTTTTCTTTTACATATACCAGATGAATGTTTTTCATCAACATTACTCTGAGAATGTGTATCTCATATCTGAATTTTGAATTGCAATCACAATAAATGATGCTGATAAGTGCTGATGACCGGTTTTGTGTGTAGCGCTCAACACAAATCTTTGAACTGAATTTGATTACGATGAGCCATGAACACAATTCCTGAGTTAACATTCTTTTGCAAATGCATTGTGTTATCACCCAACAGAGATCCACGGGTCTACTTATCTGGGGATTTATTCCTTGAGTAATAAATTAGACATCTGCAGATAGGAAGGGCATTATTTGCAGATGTCGAACAGGTCATGGAGTGTGGTGAAACGCGTATGCCGATGCACCTGATTTAACAAACTGCACTTGCGCTGATGCATTCGGCTCCAAACCGCATTTACGTTCTTCACAAATGCATTGGAACGAATTACTGATCTTTTTCGTGTGCTTTAGTCTCCGAGAAAAAGACAGAGAAACCTCAGCGGTACTTTCTTGATGAAGGCCTAAAGTTTTCGGTGGAAATATTTTGGTAGATCGGTATTTGTTTTGTATTGTGCATTTGTTTCCATGTTTCATGGGATATCTCTGAACATTTCATTTCATCATGAACTGAAAACGTTGATCCCCGTGTTTTCTATTTAGTTACTTTTGTAATTCTAAAGCAAGCGTTTACAGTTGTATTGATATTGCCGATTTCAGCATTCATTTCATATTCAATTCATTTGAGTATTTGCTTGCACTTGTTTATGAAAATAAAAATATTGTAAAATGCTCAAGATATCAGCACATGATTTCATGCTACAAATGTATACAAAAAACATTAAACAAGTAAACAGAGTCAACCATTATCACCAAACGATGTATATCTCTGTTCTGCATATCCCTACATACCATACAAACGAATGCAGATTGAGTTTTTTACCATGCGTTTTCGACCTGACATAATTGTGCTTCTGTATTTTTGGTTTCCAGCAGGCCAAAATACACAGAGGAAGCAGATGCTAAGAGAGGGAGTGTGAATATTGGAATCAGCAACTTTTGCACCAGAACGAGCTCAGAAGATAAAGGAGAGTGGTGCGACTAGAAGGCCAAAATGCTGCACTCTACCTTCTGTATTGTAACATAACTTGGAGATTAATCTAGCAGGTTGCAGATTGCTGATTTTATCACCTTTCGAATGATTGTGGTAAGTTACGTACGAATTTGAATTGTGAACGTTTTCACTCCGAAAGGTAAGAGATAAAATATTTGTGAAACGGCAGAAATATTCTTAAATTCCAGAAAACCAAAATACGTAATAGCAACATGGTATGTGGCCAATGGATCACTAAGGATTCATAAATGAACAAGCTGTCAATTCGTTTGAACTAATTCTTCGATAGAATAGTAAACAGTAATATAACTAGTCAACATGAACAATAAGTTTTGTGTTGAATTATTGTTACTAACATATTTATTTTCAAATGTTCGGATATATTAAGCTTCATTGGATACCAGGAGAAGTTAGTTTTCTTGTCGTTTTCGACTATAAAAGATCAAATATTGTGCAGTATTATTAGCATGGGATAGATAAAACACATGTATTTATGCCTGACGTGGCATATCATAGCGTATCAGATATGCAGAGAAAGACCTGAAGCCAAGGGTAAGCCGTAATAGTTAGAATACACTAATAACCGTCTTAGTTATCTAAACTACTCTAGACACCAACGTAACTAAACATAAATAAGACTAAAGTGCATGTAGCCTAGATTCCCTTGACTCAGTGTTTCAAGGAGCTGTTAACCATTAAATGTTAAAGTGTAAAAAAGAGTTGACATTATAGTGTTAGGATGGATCCTCAAAAACTAAAGATCATCCCCATCTATTCATAGGAATGTTAAAGGTGGATTTGAGTACAGGGGTGGCATATTTAGGGGAAATTTGTCCCTGTCGTGTCCCTCAGCTAGTCACATTCAGAAACGTCAAAACAACTCCTGTCATCATAAAGGTTACACTGCATGTAAAAAAGAGGAAGTCAAAGTGATGGTTACTGACTTTCACAAAAATAGGCACAAAGTAAAATTAACCTGGTGTAGTTTTTTTTAAACCGACGACTTTCTCCCATTCATTCTCTAATACTCACGCCATTCGGATTTTTCATGATAATCGAATCCGAAAGATCATTCAGATCTGACAGAAATAAAATGCATATTTTTAAGAATTATCACAATTTCAATTTTACAGGTAACTATTATTTAAGATTACTGACCCTTGATAGATTTGTACACTTCGTTAAATAATTAATATCTACAATAGGAAGCAATAGAAATCCACTTTCAGATCTGTCTGAACTTCCAGATCTGACAGAAATGCTTATCGTGAAAAACTAGAATGGTAAGAAAAAAGAATCACGACAGGACAGTAAATTCTAACGTGACATTTGTTAATTATTACATTTATTATAAAGCTGAGCATGTACCCTAAAAGAGACAAAAGCACGTAAGTCTTTGTGAATCCAGAAACAGATGTCCAAAATGGCAAGATCCTCACTTTTGAAAATTATTTAATATAAAAAAATTATAATTAACAAGATTAAGTATAAGTACACGTCATAAAAACAGTTACTTGATATAAATAAAAGGCTGTCTGTTGCCAAAATGAACTTATTTAAACAAATTTAACAAAATTAACTACCAGCTATAAATTGCAGAACCACCCACGGAATTCTACAGAATGGAATCTCTTCAAGATTTTCTAGGGTCTGAAAAGGTTTAAATTAAATCCGTTGTAGATGTGATAATTCTGAAGAATGTAAAAGGCTTGTGTAACTGATTTTAAGCAATATGATGTATGTTAACAGCAATATCTTTTATTTCTCTTGTAAAATTTTATTTTAATTTTATTTCGGTTTGCAGCTTTTTGTAGGTTGCGTGTGGAGTGCGTTGTGAAGAATGTTTGTATGTTGCATGACAACCCCACATTTTCTTTGCAAATAAATCCCATGACCCTGGAACAATAATTGAAATATTTCTTATGACCTAAATGTTCAATACCTCAAAAATGGATAATTGGTAAGACGCCGACATAATGACAGACAACATGGGGGTAGAATAATAGCCCCACATTGCCCCACTTTTGTGTGTGACTTCTTACAGTGAATGCGTCTTGTAACTTGCGAAAAAAAATATAAGAATGTTAGATGTATGTTGCATGATAATGGGTTTTGCTTTCTTACCTAATATAGAACGAACCTGTTCTCTGACTGTGTGTGCGGTGATATAACCAATTGACAGAAGTCTGTTACTTACTTACTGGTGGAAAAGAGTCCTGGTGATTCAGAATAAGTTCAACCTCTGAACCAATCTCGCTGTCCAGACTTGAGTGAAGAATTTCAAGGACCGTCCAACCAAGCGATTAACGAACCTTTACAAAAACCGTCAACCATGTCGCAAAGCTCATACATAAGCAGGCGATCATCCTCTCGCCTCGGTGACTACGCTGAGTTTACAACTCAACAGGACAGCTCGACGCACACGGAAACCACCACAACTACAATGTTGACCGCTCCGAGTCGAGTGGCCTCCGCAAAGGTACAGGAACTAGCCAATACCAATGATATGCTTGCGGAAAGAATGTCATCGTACCAGGTGCTTGTTTTTATCCTTTATCCTCTACTTCAATCGATAACATTCTTTAAAATATTATTGGTGGACACTGCGTAAACTATTCAATTGCGAAACAATTTGTGGCTGTACGTCGGTGTGTCCAATTGTGTGATATTCACAGGTGTCTGCAATACATTAGGATAAAAGAATACAATAGTTTATTTCGCAACATTTTTGATTTTGTCCTGGGAATATCAACAAAAAGGAGTCCTGTAACGTGATTAAAACATCGGGCATTGAAAATCTCAATCCAGGTTTAAAGCAAGTTTGACGTCTTTTACGGTTTACATAATTTTAAATGATGCTTATTGTCAACTGATAAGCGTGCTGACCATTTTCACAAAACGCCTCCATCAAATAGCTATCGGTAGAGTATTTTGACTGTTGAGAGCTTTTCTTGGTATGTGTATTTACCAATAATTCACATAGTTAGTATATTTTACTCAAGGTGCGTGAAGTACAATAGGAGAATGAACGGGTTCATAAGAAAGTACAACCTGAAGTACTCATTCTCTTGCTGGTTTTAATCATCCAGATGTATTAAAGTTACAAACCTAAAGCATGAATAAGTATGATGTGTTATAAAATGTAAACATTTGGCAGCACAGAATCATTAACAACTTTATTCCTCAGTCATTCTTATGGTGGTTATTTAACAGTTTGAACAACATCCAAAACATTGTCATGGAAAAGCAATGTTAAAGAGTCATCTTCGGCGGGTTAAACTTGAGTTATTCAGAGCAAAACCAGATCAGATATTTATCTTGATTCACCTGGGAAAAAGAGAGACAAGATTTTTCATGTCATATTTTCGCCCCTCTTGGCAGCACCAGGGTCATTCGTTGGCTCGAAGTTTGCGTGGTAAATGGTTCTGGTAAGTTGATTTAAGTGTTCTTGGTTGTTATTAGGCCTGTAGTTCTTGGTAATCTATGTTGACACTACCCTATTGTTCCTGCTCAGCTATTGATGACTCCAGGCAGCAATCTATCAGTGACTGAGTATCGGGTGTACATCCAATCATACGTAGTTCCAATACGTGAATCGTCTGAATCTACAACCTAAGCCTGACTTATCATGTTATAGTGATCACCCACTAACTTATTCTAGAAGCTGGTCATTTTTGTACATAAGACATAAGAGTAAGCCACAGGCTGTCAGTTTCGTTGAACTCACTCTAGGTTGCAGATGTGCTGAGGGCTCCACCTATACTTCTCGGGCCCGGTTACTTTTTTCATCTGGTACTAGTAACTAACTGGTATGGGAGCACACAGATTTCGTTTAGTCACAGGAACATTTGGGAATTGATTTGAAGCTGTGTGGTTTAAGTGATAAAATTACTATACATACGAACATACTCCTCCCAAAGCTGGGATTTAAAATAGACATCTGAATCATGAGAACCCTAGAGGAAAGATTACAATCCAAGAGGGAAGAAAAGGACAAGGAGAAGGAGGTTAGTTCTTTTTACATACGCAATATCAACGTACGTCATAATTAATTTACCTTTATTTAGTGTTTACCCTCTTTGCTTTTACACCGCATTTGTTTTCGAGTGGGAATACACTGCTGCAAAGTATGGAAGAACTAAATGTAGATATGATGGTAAATCCACAAATATGAACAGACAAGACAAATTTAAAACTTTGATTACATTATTAAAATATAGCTTGTATGAAGTAGCAGTTGTAAGTTAACATACAGGCGAATAATCTGTTTTCAGTAAATAGAAATCGCAAGGGTGGAGTTGGGATAAGTGAACAAGAACACCTTGAGTTTAGGATATCTAGGTCAGAGGATCAAATGAGTTTAGACTTTGTACCATAAATCAGTCTCGCGAGTTTTCGTTTAAATGAGAGAAGCTGGATTCCAAAAATGAATGCCCAAGGAAGCAGTTACGGTAAATCCTGTTCAGAAAACGAATATTTTCTGAAATATTTTTGATGACTAACGGAGAGATAATCTGCTGACCATTAGTTGGATGAGTACCAATGTGTACACTGCACGTAGACTATTGCTCTGGCAGGCGGCCATGTTGTTTCTCCTTTGTTTTAGTTCATTATCTGTTCAGATCAAGAGACGATAGTTCCTAACAATGCTGATTATAACACAGAACAATGCGATCAAAACAGGGGACAAATTAATAAACTTGCCACATTACGCAGCCACAGACTCGAACCCTTCCGGCTCATTACAGGGAAAAGGCATCTGGCACCTGTGAGTGGTACCTTTCAATAAACACAACAGCAATATACAGATCATGCAGCTGTGGTTTCGTATTTTTATTTTTACAAGACGATGCAAATATCGTCACACCCGATATTTGAGCGTATTCACAGACCGTTTACTGAACAATCAGAAAAAACTGTTTGTAATATCATTAAAGTACCAAAATACCAAATACTACTCAGTAAATCAGATCAGTATATGTAATAGAAATTAATTCTCATTACTAATTTTTATAGGGTTGAGCCTTCTCATGCGAGACCTGACACTTTAAACTCTATTTACTATCAATGTTCTGAGCAATGGAGCCAATTCGCTGACCACAAAGAGGCAAATCACCATAAAAACTAGTAAATCAGTTTTACTGATGTTTGTCAATAATGTAAACATGCACAATCGTGGGAAAGACAATTGGTGAGTAAAGGTGCCCGAACACTGCGTGTGCATTGGAAATGCAAGGCATCTTACAGCAACCATTCTAGGGGATTCAACTGGGATAGAAAAATTGAATTTTGTATTTGTTTTGTTTTTTGCCTTTGTCGCAAGCTCAAATTGTCAAACTAATTCAGCTGCTTGGAACATAGAAAAGGTCCAGAAAACATGGCCGCCACCCACGTCTTGATTGTTTCTTTAAGTGATGCGTCTTCAGAAATCAATTGCAATCAGGTGAAATAAACATCAGACAGATGGACAGATGATTTTGTTTCAGCGACGCAGTTAGACACCTACACATTGGTGTGTTACAGAGAATCCTATCTTCCACACCAGCTGTTTACCTCAGGTCTCGCCAAACTATGTTTGTGTGGGTGCTTTATGACAATAGAGCAGAAGCAGCTTAACAAAATGAAGCTGCTTGACTCTGCTAAATCGTGTTCTGGATTTGGTGACGTCACTTCCACCTTGTCTCCCTGGTAACACGTTGAGTAATGACTCCGAGTCCCTCCACCTGCACATGAACTGAGCTCGTAGCTCCAGTAGCAGCTTTGGAGGAAAGTCTGTTCTGAAGCTGTAGATCCTGTTTTGATCCTGTAGTTGAAAGATCTCTGAATAAAGTATGCATGCACACTCGAATATTATTCTGACCTATTTCTGACACCTACATTGAAATTTTATTCTCTCCACACAACCAAAAGAAGGTGTATATCAAGAATATTTTGATACATAATGCGACCTGGAGAAAAATAGTTGATGATTGATGTTTTCAATAAATCCTGCTGTTTGTACCTCAAACACATCTGACCATTAGTTAACGAAATGGATGTTTAGTGGCAAATGCACTCTGTCCTTGAATGCAACAAAACGAATTTAGGATTGAATTGTTAAAAAAACAGTTTGTGCCAGACAAATGTTTTTCATTTGTTCTGAAAGAAACAAAGAACAAAAGTTGACTTTAGGTCACAGTTTCGGTGCTCAAGTGGAATCCATGGATCTATTGTATGCAATTTGAAAAAGATTCCCGCTACTTCCCATGAGTGTTACAAATTACATTTTCAGTCAAATGTCCCTTTATCTCAATTTTAAAGTTAAAGAACACGTTATTTCTCGGAAACACTTTCAAACATTTTCATTTTTGATCCGTTAAAAATGAATCAAATAAGATGTTACAATTTAGAATAGCATCTCAATATAATCAGATGAGGGAATAAATCGGCAGTTAAATGTCACTGGCAAAAGAGGTATATTTGCCCACAAAACGATTGACATTTGATTTGTTGTTTTGTTCGAGAATCGTCGAAAATACAGGGTTTCTGACATTAGTCACTGTTTATTGTGCAACGTTTATGCTTTTTTTATACTTGCTTTCGTTTTGTCAGGTAAGTGTAAAAACATTATCAATTGGGCTAATCAACAGCAAGGTGGTCCTCGCAGTAAGTTTACTTGAATAATTCCGAGCTGCTACCAAAAACGGTACAATCAACGAGGGTAACAATGAGTGTACACAAGAAATATATTGATATTATCTTGCAAAAGAGTATCACCTATCCAATAATGGGTTATATACTTGGTTTTATGATACTGGATATCTGCCATGTATTATTCCAGTTGAACCGCAAGGTACTAGACTTACGTGTTTACTTTTCCAATGAATTTCACGGGTAGTTAGGCAACCCTGATAGTGCTATACTGGGTCATCTGTAGAAACCTAACGATAGGAGACATCATCATATCACCCCTCATTTCATCCAGAAGAAGAGAAACTCCAGATTTTACCTGGAGCAGCTAGGTGTAGCCCTACTAGTGCTACCGTAGTGGCAGAGTGATGAACTAAACATCTTAAGTGTGGAACAACCCTCTTCCCTCGCAACTTGGATTGTTAACTTTGGCTGGTCGTCATCTATTCTCAGATCTTGCATCGCAATCCATGGAGGCCATTCGTTCCGTAAGAGCCCACTTCAACCCACTATGATAGCTGGGCACAAAAACGTATCGACCACAGCTCAGTTCGGCCAGTTCGTTTCCAGCTTAGAACTGTGCCAATAATGTTAATCAGTGCTGAAATCCTCGGATCAGGCAATTAAATTCTTCTAAATAGTGTGATCTGGAACAAGAAGAATTTTATACTGGAATTAAACTTGATTTGCTGTTGTTGTGATTCAAGCGAAACTGAGCAACAAAACCTGAGACAAGACGAAGTCATCTGGTAAAAAAACGGATTCCAATTTCTGGCAAAGAAAAGAACCAACCAAGAATCCGGTCTGTCCTGCATTTGAGCAGAGATAGTGAATAAAGGAAACTGTTAACTAGTCTACATTGAAATAATCAGACTAATTACGAGATTAAGATAATAAGATACATTCAGCCCATCTGATTCCAGATGGGATGGTGAAGTAATTTCGGAAGGCATCGATGTGCTCCCATGGGAAAGAATGAAATTGATAGTTATTATTTCCAGTGATATATAAGTGGATTACTTCCTGTCTATTCATTCAAAATGGAACAACTGACACCCGGAGATCCTCCAGGACCAGAAGTAAGAATATTCATTTATAATGGTCTCAATTGTCTTGTGATGCACGATGATGTTCAATGCAGAAGACTTTTGTTTAAGCTTTTGCGTCTTGATTCCGTACTAAGTAACAGTTTATATTTATCTAGTTAATGTTTCATCAAATTAAAGTCTCCACTTGTGCATTGTAATTAGGATAACTTTTAGGCATATCAAAATGTAATAGAAACATGAGACTTCATTAACCCAGTACTGCTCAAATGAAGCAGAGCAATACATATAGATACTATAGTTTTATTTTTTTTACATACATATTGTTATTATTAGTTAGTAAGCACTTGGAGCTTGCTTTATACATAGCTCTCGCTATACACGTGCTTTGCAATGTACGCACCAAAAAGCCCTTTGTTCTTGTAACATCCAATCAGCGTAATGCATTCAGGTCACGTGACCAATAACATCCAATCAGTGTAATACAAAGTTTGAATTCAATGCAGTTTACTCTAAGATGGCAAAGAAGCAACATCACTTTGTATTTAGAGAATAAACTCGGTTTTAGGCAACCCAAATGCCTCTGTTATTCTTATGGTTATAGAGACAATAACCCAAGGATAAAACAAAACCTACATTCATGAACCCATATTTGGCAACCGGAAGTGCCTATGTGGTTGTTCATGCGCATTTGATATGGGCGGCACGGTTTACGATAGTCGTGATTAACCCTTTGATGACGACAGCAGTGAGCAACGCAATCTAGCGCACAGACTTCCTTCAATTTGCTGTTTTTCCATCGCTGCATAATTACTTTGAAAATGTGTGTTTGTTTTGATGAATTTCGAAAAATTCTATCGTTGCTCTCCGTTGGGAAAATTAAGAACATTTTGGCCCACCAAGCACAACCAATGTACCTGCACGCACTCTCCCCAATACAAGAATGTCAACATTGCCCACTTTGTTTTAGCTCTGCTATTAAAAATCAGCTAGTCCAATAAAGCATTTAACCTTGAAATATAATTCCCATGTACCCTTGATTTCTAATTTCATATTTACTGACATCAGTTGGTGCAAATAAAGAAAAAAACTGCGAATATATGGCAACAAAAAGTTGGCAATAATGGTAACTTTGTGTAATTGTGAAATACTCGACTGGGCGTTAATAAGTTTGGGAATACTCTTTTGCATACACTTCCCTCAAAATTTGGATGAACTTCATTTGAGCTTAATCGAGTTGATTGACAAAAATAATTTTCTCAAAGTTTTGGAGAATTGGAAAAGTATCATCAAAACACCGCTTATGGAAAACCTGACGAAATAAACACTGGCAAAAAGTCCAACATTTTTGGTACATAGCAATTGTGAAGGAACTGTCTGAGAACTCAACTTTTTGATTGCATCGCTTGACATCGAACGAGCGAGTTAAATAGGCTGAGATGTAGAGCAACATTTATTTAATAGTTAAAGGTCCAGGCCTTGTTGTTTCCACTCTTTAATACCTTCGAGACCACAGGTCGAGAATGTATTAAATGGTGGAAACAACAAAGGCCGTGACCTTTAACTTATTTAAAAACTTTTAAGGGTTTGTCTATTCATGATTCACCAGTTTAATTACTGGTGATTTTGAATAGACGAACCCGACAAAAATTTTTAAAAGACGAAAAGCCTTTGTACTGCCTCTCTATTGTAAAATATTAGATTGTCAAATGATAGTTTCGGAGAATGTCTGCAAAATCAGAACGTATTTTAATTTTTAAACATCAAGTTTAGGAATTGTCTTTTTCGTAAGAAATATGTTGCAAGAACTGGAAGCCAAGAAACATGAAATTTATATGGTCGCCTGTAGGTGCTAAATTTTAAAGATTTAAAAAAAAAGTGTGGGGATAGGAACATGTACCCCTCTCCCCCGGATCCGCTGCCATCACAGTAATTTCTTTTCAGTCCCGGAATGCAAAGTATAAAGATGTTTGTATGAAGAACAGAAAATTCTACAAAACGCTCACGTTTTTAAGACTAATTGCTGTCTCAAGGTTCACAAAGTAAACTTGAAGTTAGCATTGAGAAGTCTGTACTCTACTTTTATATTACTTTGACTCGCACAAATGTAATAGTGTATTATGTCGTCCATCTCTCACTGTGACTTTGACGCTGGTTACAATAACAATTACCATTGGCGTCCCTGGCGCCCTCCCCCACTGGGCCAAAATGTCTTCATTTTCATGCTGTTTTTGGGAAAAATTGGTCAAATAGTATGTTGGTGCCCTCCCCCTTCGGGGTTGGCACCCACTATTCGTAATCCTGGATCCACCACTGAACTCTAGCAGTGGAAGCTCTAAAAAGATGGAAAGGGGAACCCTAGGGACGTACGTGCAATATCTCCGGTCAAATTTATTTCATTTTCATGCAGACTCCAGGACATTTTGGCCAAATATTAGATTAACGCCCCACCCTAGCCCCGTCTGGGAAACTCTGGCACCGCCATTGCCTTTTCCCGGACCTGGAGCCACTAATTACCAGATGTCTGTGTATGTAACAATGCTATATCATCGTCTACTTTATGCGGAGGCAGGGGTGTACAAACAGTATTGGTTTATTACACTAGTAATTAGCATTCATACCCACGTAAACAGGAAGTACTCACCGAAACAAACCGCCATTATTAAAACACAAAACAACCAAGTATGAATAATTATCCTAATTATGACGGATGGAAAACAGACATGACATTTTTTTTTTTGCAGTGTTGAACAATTTTGATGGATGTTGTTTCAGAGTGTTTTGAATCTACTAACAAAGCAGTGGCATAAGACCCGAAGCCAATTAAAATCTACTCTATTATTGTTGCGAATAAATCAAACTGTCCAAGCAGATTTGTTCTTTGGAAAAAAACTTCAATCAATCCACTATTATTTCTTGCACATCAGATATTTTATACCAAAACAAGAAAGTCCTCCTGCGTGACTGTAAGAGGCATACCGCCCACGGCGTAACTTGTCTTGGCGTTACTCCTGTCCTGTCTGGGATGTACCCCTCTCCAATCCAGGGGTACATCCCCCTAAACTAAAGGCCCGACTTGAGTACCTCTGGGAAAGGCCCAGGGACCAGAGACCAAAGGCGCTACCCCCTCCCTGTAGACAGACAGACACCCGTGAAAACATAACCTCCCGTCGTACTTCGTACTCCAAAATAGTGCTTGCCAATAATTAAGATGGCAAGTAGGTGTATCATGTAGGTGAATCATGGAATCATTTGGCACAAACAAGCAAAAATTAAGGTGATGAAATGAAATCCAGGATAGACATGATCGGAAATCTGAGTCATGGTCATCAATGATTTTACAAATTGCTTGGAACATAACCGCTTGCCTTTGATTTTTTTAGTAAGCTTTGATTGTGCGGAGGAAGGTTTCCAAACTATTTGGCAGATAATGATGCGATGAAGCCCTGACGCACCAAAGGTGAAACGTAGGTGTCGGTGGTAGGATTACCACAACCCACGGGAGGCCACAGGGGCTAAGCCGCTCACTGAGCATTCCTACACGTGACACAGAGAGGAAAGGTGCGATTGGGGTCATATTGCTTGAGTCATGGTTTTGCATGTGTTAAAACGATGTAATAGGAGGATAAGATGGAACGGCTTCAATGGCGACCTGTTCTACTTCCGTGTTGCTGCAGACACAAACGGTGACATTGAGACGTTCTTGTATGTAATCAGCTGCCATGGAAACAGGGTTAATAAGATTAAAGTAAACCTCTCTGTCGCTTTGAGCACGCAGCAGTGTCTCAGGGATTGTTCTCATTTGTGGTAATGTTAGAAAGCACAATCACCATGGTGACAAGCAAATTAATGAAAGAAAAGAGGATTCATAATCCTGTTGAAATTGAATGAAAAATACTATTAAAACTTTTAATAATGCCCGCCAGGATAGTTCTTGTTATCTTTCATATTTTAGATTTTTTTTTAAAAACCTTAACAAATTGACAGATGAAAACTTTACTACTTTTCCTTGGCTTTTGCTTCATTGCTTCTTTTTCCTTTCACAGCAACTCTTCATTTATTTTCAATCTTTCCCCCTTACCTGTTTGTCTGTTTATCTTTTACCTTGAAACGAAAACAAATTCCACTATTTCTTTTGTCTTTCAGTGTGAGTCTCTCAGGTAGAACAATTCAAAATGATTGGGTCCCAATGACTTCCGTATATGGAACCACACTCAGTGAGTCAGGGTCCCTGTGACCTATTTTTTGGTAGAACCACCTTCAGTAATAATCACTGCTTCTGTATTTTTGACACATGTCTAAAAACTTTTCACACCTGTATCTATTCATGATCACTAGCACTTTCTCCTTGCTGACCTAAAACTTTGGCATTGGACAGAGCTTTCCATGCAGGTCTTATTATCTCCAACCCATTAGCCACTTTGTGTTAAAGTGTCTACCAATTGGTATCTTAAGGGGTAAACAAAAGAAAGTTGACTTGTAATCCATTCAATATCAAATCTAATATTTCTCAATGGAAACATTTTTAAATTAGTTAAATATCTCTGGTATCTTGGTTTCTTAGCTGATGCCTCAGGTCCATTATTTTTGAGAAACCATTTGCCTATTACAGAATCATTCTCAAGGACAGTTTCCATCCAAGATGCATCAAAACATCTAATTCCATTTTAAATAACAACCCTTGTCTCAATGATCTCTGTAGATATTGAACCATTCTCAGTAACAAACATTTTCTCAATGATCTCTCCTCATAGAACCATCCTCAGTGACACAATCACTGTCTTGATAATCACTTAATTATCGCCTCATCGGTGAATAATCTCCTCTTTATATCCCAATTGTATCCACTGTTTCTTAATCCGCATCATTTCCCCAATTTCCACAAACTGGATTGGAATTCCAACAAGACATTACTTTGAACACATGATTTTATTGTTTTAGTGTAAGAGTGCAGGCTTTTGAATAAATCCACTGGTCGCTGTTTATTATTCCCTTTTCTGTTACTCAATATTCGAAGAGTCCCACTATTTTCAGCCAATCGAATCTCTTTTCTCGCACCCAGTCGTGTTTTTCCTATTTTGTGTCAGATTCGTTTAATTAGATGAATTCAACTAGAATCAGTCAAGCACGAAACTTTTCTGTGTCCCTCGCTCACAGTTGACACTTTGGTGTAATGATTAGCATGCCAAACTGTTGATCAGTAGATCCTGGATTCAAGCCTTAATAATATTCCACTATTTCAAAATCAAATTAGGAAAAACTCAATTGACACACTTGAGTTTTTCACAGATCTGGCGGAAACGCCTATTGTAAAAAACTCAACTCACAAGTCAAAACGAGGAAGGATTTTTAAAACCAGTATTTCAGTAATTTCCCATCTTCTTGTAGAAATGAAAGACACGTATCTGGAGTGAATTTTTATGATTGAAAGTTGACGTTTAATCAAGGTAATTACTCCCGTGTTTAACTGACAAGCATTTAACATTGTGGTTAATGGAGGATTTGAGAGTACATTTCCATCCTTTTTAAGTCTCACTTAAAACTCTTCTGTAACTTATTTCATACGCGTTAAAACATTCACCAAGACACAAATGAAACCATTTTAAGGAACATCTCAAACAGGGATTTCAACATTATTCAGTGGCGGATCCAGAATTTTCCAGACCCATTCTTTGGCCAATTTTTCCCGAATGGAAATGAAAGAAATTGGACCCAAAGGTGGGGATGTGCGTCCATGACGTCTCCTTAGATCCGCGAATGATTATTGGTAGTTTTGCTCATTGCTCAAAAAAATTATCTGGATCGCGTCTTTCGATGCTTTGCCACCAACAGGAAATCACTTATCATTCAAGAGTCAGAAATGAGTTCAGCGAAAAATTAAAACTCAAGATTTCCTGTTTTCCTCTTCTAAGAACTAATATTTTCTTCACCTGTCCTCATCACTGAATAAAACTTTGTAGAAGACCTTCAAACCTCGCCTCTTTTACTTTAGCATTACAGACACCAAATAAAAGATTCATGTTTCTCTTTTCAGAGAGACGATCAAATCCTTCAGTTTTAGTTTGAGTTCAGTTTAGTTACTTCAGTTCAGTTTAGTCAGTTGTGCTTCAACCAAATAATGTAATCTTCGCCCAAAAAAGGTAATCTTCTCCCGAAAAAGGTCATCTTTGCAGTCTTTGAATTAAGCAAAAGACTACTTTTTGGGCAAAGATTTATACAAAAATAGTTGTTTTGTACATGTGTATGTTCTTATTTGTGTAACGTAGTGGAAAAGTTAATAATTTCTTGTTTTCTTTAAAATGAACTAACTGAACTGAGTAAACTTAACTGAATTGACTAAACTGAACACACACTAAAACTGAAGGATTTGAGACACTCCTTTTGAGAGAACCATCGCAATGTGTAATAGAGCTTGGTTTGAGTCAACTCTTGTGATCGGTCTCTAATAAAACTAAAAGGAAACAAACTGTAACAGGTTGAGATTTATCTCTTGCGCAAAGTTTGAGGAGAGGAGCGAAACCGCAACTGTATTTGGCTTCCG
>JBCAUG010435005.1:0-30731 GCA_038406175.1 Haplosyllis leylae
ATCAAAGTAAATTCTGCACCCGACTTTGTCTCTCATCCTTGTTCATTAGTTTGTTTATGATACTGAAGATGGCATTTCAGAAACAGCCCTTTTTGAAACTAAATTATAATTCAAAAAATAACACTGCATCCATGGGGCAATTTCCTTCACAAATAAGAGTGTGTTTATGGGAACATTAAATTTTGAACTATTAGGCACCTCATGCCTGGCATTAACATAATTTATGATTATGACTTGAAATAACATAAGGTGGCATTACATACACAGTGCAATAATGCATTCAATTCAAATTCCAAAATTAACATTGAGTTAATAGACGGATTTCCTCTTCTGGAGTGACCATTGGACCTCAGGAAAGGCAGGCTGGACACCAGACTATTCACATCAACCCCATACACTAAGGACTTCTCAGGTATGTGAGGAGATAGATCCCATGGCCTGGAATGGCTGGAAATGCCCAGATTCACCCAATCTGGCCATTCCCAGTCCCTTCCTCATTTAGCCATGCTTCCACCTCCTCACTCTTCTATTTGTAATATAAATTAACTTGCAATGTTGTACAATAAAGAATTGACAGTAAAAGTGGTAATTGTAATTGTGACACCTAATCTATTGTAATTGCAGGGTTTTTAGGTTTTACCGATAGAACACAATAAATAATTAAATTGCATGAGGATTTATTTCTTCGACATGTGAATATGCACAACTAGATTAAATATATGGTTACACCGTTAAGCTATGTAAGAATTATCTATGATAACTGTATCGAAAGATGCCCTGTTGGAAACCTATGAAAGGCACTGATCTTCCCCTTTCACAGCCAACAACAAAATACGAAATCTCTGAATTTTTCACTGATTTATGCCCTATCATCGCATTGAGCTGGTCAAATTAATCCTAAAAAGAGCACAGCTACTGGGAGGGAGGGTGGGTGTTGAAGAGATAATCAGTTATGAACGCCCTGACGTCAGAGCATGATGATGTCAAGGAAACCAACAAAACTGTGTCCACTGCCTATGCAGAGCAGTTATTTGCAAGTGTTCACGGTAAAATCCATTTAAGGAGCTTAAATGAGACTTTAGTGCTAGAATTGTCAACTATGGCTGAATTTTGCTGAATAGTCAATAAAGTGTTCAAGTATGAAGTCTGGTGTTTTTCCTACTGCTCTGAACCCCCCCCCCCAACTGGGGAGGTGAATTCTCTCCTGTTGTTACCCAAATTGTGGCCCAGTGCACAAAACAACACCCACTAACAACTGCTGTCACCCCCTGCAGATGGAAACTGCATGCTCTGACTGCTAACCCTCTGAGGAGGTGAACTGGACTGAAGAAAATACAAAGTGACAAAAGATCCAAAATAGTAAAATAGTTAATATTGGTGACATATATCTATTTTTTGGTGTATAATGATACATTCGACAATTCTGGAAGATATTTTACTTGTGGAGTCTGTAATTTGGAAAATATAGTGACTAAACTGTGAAAAGGCAACTTAAGGTCATGATATTTTGGTTATTCCACTGTACTTTCTAAAATATGAAATTTACACACTAAATTTAATTCTGAATTTTCATTGTCATTATCCACCAAAACATATTTTCTTCAAAAAGTACTGAATTTTGACATTTTCTCCTCAGACAACAAGTCATGAGTTCCTTTTGAATGTAACATGTGAATACCCGGTGTAGTTTCATTAACCAAACCCCCCCCCCCTCGGTTTTAAGTGGGCACCCTCCTGAATATAATGGCCCCCCCCCCTTCCTTAAACTTAAGGTCAGAGGTCCAACTGTGCTGGCTGCTTCACTTAACACTTGAGCCCTTAGCTCATTGCACCCTTTCCCCCTCTACCTCCTCCTCTGATAGAAATGTTTTCCATATGGGGAAATTGGAAATTCCCATTTTCAGAACAAAAAATATACTTCTTCTCTATCCAAACAGACTTAATCTAATCTAAATGGAAAGAGACAGATATGGTCCCATAAATGATAAATTTTTTTCCCTTTTCATTCCCTTTGTTTGGCCACAAGAGAATGTAATATCACAATTTTGGGAATTATAATTTAACATTAGAGTCTATGGGATTCGTGTTTGTCATTTCCTCACCTGCAATTAAATATGAAAAACTTTTTGGAAATTTTTCTTGCAAATGATTCATAATTGGCCAGGAGTAATAATTCTTCCAAATATTCACAATAATTATTACATTTTTTACTTGTAATACATTTTATATATTAATTCCAATGTAAATTTTGACTTTTATCTATGAAAAGCATAGAAATTCATCCTATTAAATTTATTTTATTTTTTAAATAAGTTGCTTTTTGATTAAATATACTAAAGTATCAAACACTATGAATAATTTAATCAGAAGAAAATCAATGTTTATGAGAAATGGGTCCCACTCACAACAGTCTAAATGGTCCACAGGGCCCTAAAAATGGAGGTCGTTTAAAATCACCACACCGGTACACTCATTCATGCCCATGCAATACAGGAACAAAAGAGACAAAAGCACTTGAAATATGATCTATTATGCTGTAAAGGGTCTTTGGGCCTGTCCTTCTACATGATCATCTCTTCCTTCTCAAACGTGTTTTGCGCTTAGCTTTGGACAACACGATTTTAGGGTCCTTTTGGAACACCTCAGTAAATTCCATGCTGTTCTCTCCACGAACGATCGAGCTTTTTCAAAATTAGGCTTGGGTAATTACTGTAATTTCATGTAGAATTTTTTTTGACTGAAATTGGTTTGTTACTGGTAAAGTGTTAGTCAACCATTTCCAGTAACAATTGATTTCAGACCCCAAGACTTATTCAGTGTCATGAGACAATAGCAATGATCTTAAAAAAATTGAAATGCACTGAAAATGGTTCATGTGCAATGACTAAATTTAGTCAGGTCCATTGTTCTTACTTAACCATGTCCAGTAATAAGATTTACTGTAATTACGGGAATTCAGTGAAGTCATTTTGAAAAAGGTCGAATGAAATACAAAGTCCTGTGAGAAATATCCTTTCAAATAGCGAATCCGTTTTCGTACTGTTGAGTATGAAATCGTGAGGGGGTGTTGAAAATAAGACATATCGCCTTTGAATGAATCCAGAAAAAGGAGGGCATTCATGCCATGGAAATTCAAACGGTCAAATCTCAAAACTTTCAGGTCTATTTCTAACACTGCAATATGATGTAGTTTCTCCTACCTGTTTCACAGACGTTATTTCTGCAGATTTGACCAGACGAACACTGAGTGAACAGGCTGTTCGTGTTACAGTCTGAAAAAATTGAATTGTTAAATGGATAAAAGCAGTTCCTAGAATCAATCATTTTGTATACATATTGCTAACGTAGAACAGATTGTTTTGCTTACCAGACACCGACAAATTGATTTCATACTTGGGACCAGCGTCAGGTGAACCTCCGTGAATGTAAAAGTCATAATAATAGTAATCGTCATCCGTCAACTCAATGCTATAAATAGTGAATTCGCCTGTGGTCATGTTGAAATGCCCCTTTTCTGAAGTTTTACAAGGACTGCTTCCAGAACAGTAATCATTGTAATACAGTGGCTGCCCTCTAGTAGCAGAAGGATGAACAAACACAATTCGGTAACTGCTGCTGCCAGTGGCTCCTTTATACCAGACTATTTCTTCATAAGGTCCTCCAGAACCCGGTTCACTAAACTGAAGTCTGACTTCGGAACCCTCCTGGACAATTAGAGTCACAGGATCTGAAATAGATGCATTTATAAGTGCTCTGCTTTTATTTCATTTTTAATAAATCGATTTGGCTCTTTAACATTTCACAGAATGCTCATTCATGTTACACACTGAAACTATGTATTCACTCACAAACGCACGTTCTGCTGTATGGGTTCTGGGAACAAACTTGTCCATGAACACATTGTCCAGTTGCTGTACATGTGGGTGGTTGACAATAATCAGCAACACAGGCAGTTCCGGGTTCTCCAGCACAGTGATTACTAGACGAACACGGAATATCTACAAAACATTTATTTAATTAATTTTTTCCAACTTGAAAACCTGTAATATGAATTTCCTTTCAAAGATTTATTACATCATGAAATTGAGTAAAGAATGCGCGAGGGCGTAAACAAACGATGAAGCCATATTCCATAGCACTGAAGTACTGGGTGTACATAAGAAAATGCTACAATGAGCTGCATTCAAATGAGAAGAATGACTTGCTGGCTTGTCAAAATTGAGTACCTGTCCAGAAAATAGTAAATTTCTATGTCACAGGTTTCGGTGTATGATCAAAGGAATAATGGTCCTTTGAAAGCACCCCCGTGCTCTGCCACTGAATAATAATAATCTCAAAACTTTCAGGTCCATTTCTAACACTGCAATATGATGTAGTTTCTCCTACCTCTTTCACAGACGTTATTTCTACGACTACAGATTTGGCCAGGCAAACATTGAGTCGAATCACTGCTTGTGTCACAATCTGCTAACAAATTTTAAATTGTAACATAGATAAAAGAAGTTTTCTAAAACATTTTCACCCAAACGAATTTATTCTTGCAGTCGTATATTTAACAATCGATCAAATATTTCTTTTCACAACCAATTTCCAAAGTTTAGAACCAAACGAGGACAGCCACAGAAGAGGAAAGTTTAAAATTTCCTTCAAATTATCGCATTGTGGTAGGTTGGATGGTAGGTTGGTGTAGAAAGGGAAGTTAATTGCAATTACATAAGCCTCCACATATCGCCAGTGCTACATAAAAGGTGCCACCAATACAGTCCTAACAAAATCAAATAAAATCTTCAACCTATCAAACCAACACAGAAACTGCTGGCGCAGAATCCAACTGAATACAACAACAAGAAAAAACCTCCTACAGGAAACCGCACGAGGCATACTGCCCACAGCATAGCATGTCCTGACCGGCGGGGGTATCCCAGTCCTGGCTTGGGGGAGGTGGGTACCCCAGTCATAGCTGAGGGGGGTACCCCAGTCCTGTCTTGACCAGGAGATATTCCAGTCCAGTCCTGACTGGAGGATACCCCAGTCCTGTCCTGGGTGGGAAGATATCCCAGTCCAGTCTTAGCTGGAGGGATACCCTAGTCCGGTCCTGATGGGGGGTACCCCAGTCCTATCCTGGCCAGAGGTACCCCAGTCCAGTCCTGGCTGGGGGGGTATCCCAGGACAGGACTGGGGTACCCCCTGGAAAGGACCTGGGACCACAGACCTTGGAAAGAACCTGGGACGGTGGTACCCCCAGAAAGGATATGTGACCAGATACCTTGGAAAGAACCTTTGAGGTACCCCCCCCCCCCCCGCCACGTGGTGGACAAAGTTAAATCATTACCTTCCCCATCCTTCGGATGCTGGCGGTAATGACATTGACACTGTGTATGCTGCACATAGATTTAGAGACCTCGTGCCTAGGACGCATGCCTGACTGCTTCTCTCTAAATCTATGATATTTCCACTATGAGTTACTTACTATGAGATTGAAACCACGGAGAGCTAAACAAGAGAGAAAATCCAGTAATACGGTAATGTTGCATACATACCTTTAGAAGCTGCGCAGGAGACAGCGAAAGGAATCAAGAATAAAAACCCCAAATCCATGTTAGTACACTGCTATTTGCTGAATCTGTCAAGAAGTACGGTATCTATTCCGTAAGATAAAGGAAGAAATATCCATAATTCCTGTTTATCTGTTAGCCCCAATTGAAGCTGTAATTTCAGAATATTTCCTTTTCACAAGTTTCGAAAAGAACTATAAATAGTGGAATTATCCTGGATGTTAACTTGTCAAAACGTATCTCACAAGCATTATCTGTATTCAAAACTTCAATGTCACCAGTCACGAAGAGGATACCGCGCACTCTGAGCCCTGTGAGTAATTTGTTCCTGCTTCAAGGATTTTTCATCCTTATTTCTAGTTCGGAAAACGCTGGGGCAATAAATTTTGCAGTTATTGTTGTTACCATTCAGAATCAGTTTTAACGTTTGACATGATCTACTTCATGGGAAGTCACTTTTCACTTAACAAATTTAACTTACAAATTCAACAATTTATTTACGTCAATTTTCACCCAAGAAATAAAATGAGATATCAGGCAAAATGACTTTTGGTTTACAAAAGCAATTTACCGATCGAGCCCTTGGCACAAACAATTCTTTCCCAATGCTCAGTGACACTTGAATGGATGGAGAATGTATTTTTTGTTACTCAGGAATGTGGCGTGGTTAGGCATACAATTTCATCCCAAAGTTTGACACATCAAACTGACGCATAATTTTATTCACCAATGTTTTGTCCCGTAATTTGGTAACATTTCGCCGTCATGGAAAAAAACTGCAGTGAGACTTCTTGTTCCACAAATAAACTTTTTCCTGAAATTAGTTGTCCTATTTTATTTACCAGGACACTTCTGTCAGCTATGTTCAAAAAGTTCGAGACAATACTAAACTCCGAAGAATGTTCGTAAATGTCAGGAAGATCATGTGTAGTTGCCGCATTTACTTCCCAGATTTTCATGCTGAAGTTGAATACGAAACTAGAATGAAACTACAGTGATAATTGACTCGGCGCTATTAATAGGACTCGACACATTGTGAAGTGAACGGGTGACTCCGGAAATCCGCAGTTATCAAACTTTCCTCAAGTACGATACGGTTTTACCCATTTTAAATTGTTGTTCCATGTGACCATGTCTTACCACCCCCGCGCCCTCCAACCGAAAGATTTTGCCAACCTCACAACTATATGAGACCCTGACAAACTTGTTTCAAAATAATTGTGCTGTGACTTTTGTTTTAGTCATTAAATGTATTAAAATATTGGGCAAAAACGCAGAAGTAAATATTGTGAAACCACAAATTCCCTTATAATTTATTTTGTGTAGACAAAAATCAGAAAAAAATACTTTTTCAACTAAAATACATATTAAATAATTCACAAAAATAACTAAACTTTAATTTCTGACTGTGTTGATTGCGGAAATGTTTCTTACATAGAGTCTAATAAGTAAAAAGAATTGAACCCACTGGACGGTTTTTATTGCTGACGATGAGTTGTCGGATTTACTAAGAATACAGTTGTGTACAAACAAATTCCTGGGAAAACACAAGAAGTTGGTCAACTATGAATAATATCTTTTCCACAAATTTCAACACTCTGAAGTCAGGAGAATAAAACACATGGTGATGCTGGCAATGACGAGGACGACAACAACAGAAAATTCGTGATAAAGGCTCATTCACACAGTGCGTTTTTTTCTAATTGCGACTGGGATTCTTCTTATCACAGCAAATGGGTTGTACAGGACTCAATGGAAGTGTTTATACTATGTGACTGCGACAACACCACCGGCTCCTGTACAGCCCATTATAAGTAAAAAACAAATCACAGTCGCAATCAGAAAAAATCGAACAGTGTGAACGAGCCCTTAGGTTCACATAGGTTCATGTTGACGGCAGTAGTCCATAAAATGAACCATAAACCACAAGTCCTTAGATACTGTGCTACGTAAGAGTGATTGCAAACAGAATCATCAGAATTAGAATATAATCCGTGGTTGGTATCTTCTCAAACGATCCAATCCGTTCTCATCGTTACTTGATGACGGAGTACTACAATACACAAAAAGTAGCCTTCATATTCACGGACCCCTGATTCAACATCAATGCAGTCGAATTCTGATTCCATCACAAAACTATATCTGTTTTCGAAATCGACACAAACCGTTTACTGTTCAAAGTGATTTATGCAAAAGAAAAAGGGGAATATCACTCAGCCGATACGATCCGTTAAAACTGTGTCGTCATTCAGCAGTGAAATTTGACGCTTACTCAATTTTTCTCTTGATTCGGTTTCTTAAATTTGACAATTTTTTTGAAATATTGTTCTCTTTTTTAACAAACCCAGGTATAAGTTATGCATCTGTGTCAATATGGAAATAGATGCCCGCGCAACACTGTCAATACACCAGTATTAATTACTACTTGAAGAACGCATATAAATATTGATAGCAAAATAATTCAACAAATTTAAGATACAATTTTGAAACGGAGGAACTCAAATACTTCTTTCACACAGACTAAATTGTGAGAACAGAAAATCATTGAAATGTCTCAAATCATTTGCTGACTGGTCTTTGTTGAAAAGAAAAGCTTACCCCTGAACCCATTCTTTCAATTTGTTTGTCAGACCCATCACCAGGTTTATTCCATTGGCAGAAGTGTGGCTCTTGAATCGTCTACTTCTTCGGAATGCATCTTCGAAGGCTTCCAAAGTTTCTAACATGGACCATCTGGCATCTCTTTCAGGGAGATACACAAATTGAAGTAGATCGTCAATTGATCCACATACCTCCACAACGTCCTCTGCAATAATTTAAAAGTTTGCGCGAGTCAATATCATGTGGCCTGTTTCAGTCGACTCCTAATTTTAAATGAAAGTTTTGCTCAACATCAATGCAAATCAGAAATTTGAGTAAATCATTTCTCTGTGGATGTCGTTTTTAAATTTGTGTGACAAATTGCATTACAATTTTCTTGCGGTTAAAATTAATTATCACTTTTCTGATTTGTCCTTGATATTCTATTTTTTTAACATTTTGTTGATCTAGCCAGACGAAAGTTTTTGCACATGTAAATGCTTGGAAAAGAGAAATGTCTGCAAAAAATCTCGAAATACTATTTCCATACCACAGATATCTAATTTTATTTCATATTTGTCACCAGTGTTCTGGACGTCACTCTCCGGTGTATTGAATCTGTAATAGTAAAAATCTTCATCACCCTGGTCAGCTCGGTAGATTGTTAAGTCTCCAGTTTGGATACTGAGTGCACCTGGAAGTATTCACAATGATGTTGATATCTGAAGGTACATTTCATGGACCAACTCAAAACCTACGATGTGATAAATCCAACCATTGGCCTTCTACGTAGATTAACATCAGGAGCATTGATCGGAAATTCGGCAACAAAAAAAAACTTCTGCACAGACAGTGTAAAATCTATTCGCAAAAACCACAGCATTGCAAGGGACACCTAGAATCCGTTCGCTGACTTCCAAGATACGTTTCTGAAAATTTTTGAAACGTTATTCTGGATTCCTTTCATCAAAATGCTCTATAAAACCGATCCAATAAACGACTTTGTGTAAACTTAAAATCATGGATTATAATTTCCTGCACCTTTTTCAGAAGTGGCACACACTTCAATGTCGCCATCGCAAAATTCTCTGAAGTAGATGACCTCGTCCCCTACAAGATCCGGGTGATACATGGCGACGGCCCTCGTTCTCGATCCCTTGTACCACGTGATTTCCTGGTATAGTCCTGGATTTTCTGCTGGTCGAGGTATGGACAACACTAGCTGTGAATTTGGCAGAACTTGGTGCAACAGCGGATCTGTAGCAAAATTTATGCTTTAATTTATGTGATTGTGAAATTATTTCAGGGTTTGTTGGACTAGAATGGGTTCATTTTACACCTAGGACTCCTTTGTTTCATACAGGAATACTTGTGTGACAAATAAGATTGTGCTGCTAACTCAACAAAAAACATGAACTTTGGGATATAATCATGATCGTCAGTAACATTTAGAAAGACAACATTAATCATGGTACTTTCATAAGAAATGAGTAATCTTATTACACTCACAAACGCATCGGTTGATTTCACCGTGAGAACAGACCTGTCCTGTTACACATTGACCACTTGATGTGCAAACATCTGGTTGACAATGATCAGCGACACAAGATGTCCAAGAAAATCCAGAACAGTCACTATCAACAGTGCATCGTCTCACTGAAACCGAACTAAATTTTAACGGAGAATTCAACCGTTCTATTCCGAGTAAAAGATATCCAGCCTTGTCCATCACAAATGGTAACGTCTGCAGAAGGTTGACAAAAAGTGCCGAGGAACTTGCCATCAACAATTAGAAATAAAACTCAGCATATAAAAAAAATCGGGTGACTGTATTTGAAGAGAATCACGCAAATCTACCTTCCTCACAATAGCCTTCACTACAGACTTCCCCTTCGCAGCATGGTGTGGAGTCTTCGCTGCTGTTACAACCTGCAAAACGACGTTTGTGCACATTCGGATAACATGGAAGGACCACATAGGAGAATTTTTCATAAACTTTTCTGCAATTCAGGCTCATCCGGATGAGAAAAAGCACTTACTTCTGACTAAAATCAGAGATGCTGGACTTGAGACATCTGACTCTCCAAAGGGATTTTGACACCAACACGTAAAATTCCCTTCTGTAATTCTGTCAGCAGTAAATACCAAATGTTTTCCAGTGGGAAATGTTATTCTGTTGTCACCAACCTTGGCCCAGCGAAACATGTTACATGCGGGGTTACCGTCATTGATGGGGTTCACGCAAGTAAAGTTGACGATTCGAGTTTCTGGCGTTTCGATGACCTGTGGTATAATTCTTGGAGCACCTGGTGGTGAATCTAAATGAAGAATTGAAGCATTTAGATGAGAAATATAGCAAAAACCTTACTACTTGCTTTTTGACACATTTCAAAGAATGCGGAGACGAGAAAATCATTAAATCCAAAAGTGACGAGCAATAGAAAGGATGTACCACTCACATCCCACATTTAAAACGGTCGAAATGGTCAATGAGTTTCCGTAAACAGGATCAACAACGCAGATGAGGCTAGCTCCATGGTAGTCTCTTATCATACTAAAAGGACATAATCAGGCTAGAAGATTTAATGTGTTGTGAAAATTAAACTCATATCCTCCCGCGTGACCGCAAGAGACCTACCGCCCGCAGGCGGTAGTCCACGGGGCACCTCCCCCCGTCCATTCCTGGGGGTGTACCCCCTTGTCCAGCCAAGGGGGTAGCTCCCCGGACAGGACCTGGAATAGGACTTCGGACAGGACCAGTGACAGGACTTGGGTACCGCCCACCAATTAACAGAAAAACACCTGTAAAAAATTACCTTCCCATCATTTCCGATGCGCGCGGTAATAAATTGTATACAATTTCGAAATACATTGAGGTCCATTAGGAGCCTCGCACCTCAGTCAAGTGAAGCCTCTTTATTGCGATCAAACTGTGGGCAATCGTGTTTTTCCTATTTTGGTTTTGAAATTAGGTGAATTCATCTAATTATTTGAATTAGACAAGTGCTTCATGGATAGTGGAATCTATTATATGTGAATACTAATTTGTCCACACATAATGTATTCAGTTATCCCTGGATAGAGTAAATTCATTTCTCACTATCCATGGAGAGTGCTCATTCATTTTGTAGTATCCATGTATAATGTTACATCACATTTTAACTATCCATGAATAGTGAACTGTTCCATGGATAGCACAAATGAAGATATCAATTATCCATGAATAGTCAATTCCAGTATCCATGTGCAATTAGATGAATCAATCTAATTCCTCCATTTCAGCAAGATCCAAAACCAAAATAGGAAAAACATGATTGTCACAGATCAGAATTGTGTACCATTTACATTTGTACATGCACAGCATGATAGTTTGTTTTTTTTGGTTTAATGTTGCCAAACCAGGGGGGATCAGCATGGCAGATAAACTGGAAAAATAGAAAAATGAGAATTTCTCTTCCATAACTTTCACAACTGTTTTTAAAATATGCCTATATGGTTGGCATTTTGATTCATCAATTTACCCACATGGAATTTTCTAATGGCACCTTGCTGATTCTCCTAAACTTTTGAAAAACTATTTTGTCAATTAACTTGATTTAACTTCATTCAAGTTTTATGCAATCAAATTGTTTTTCAAAAGTTTAGGAGAATCGGCAAGGTGCCACTAGAAAATTCCATGTGGGTAAACTGATGAATCAAGTTGTGACAGTAATGGAAGAGAAATTCTCATTTTTCTATTATTCCTAAACTTGATTCTAGTTGATTAGTTTACATGCAATCCGCCGCGCTGATCTCCCCTGCAAACGTATTTTGGCTGGGGAAACTAACATTTCTCGCATTTCATATTCTATTCTACTTGTACTCACGTCAGAGTTATCATATTCGCCTGAGAGAAAGTTCCATCGCTGTTCCTGGTAGTTGAAATTGACCCATTGATTCTAGTTCTCTCGACCATCCAGTAGATGTCAGCAGCTTCAGGTTTTATTCTAAGAATTCTACATGTCAGGAGTAACGCCGCTCCTTCCTCTGCAATCCTATCCGGCATTCCGTCCACAAACAGGTCCTGCTGCGCTGGAGTAACTGCAACAGTAATTTATTACCGACCGCGTACGTAGTACGAGAGGAGGTAATATTTTTCAGTTTGTTCACGGGGTGGGGTACCCCAAACAATACACATAGCCAGGGGGCCGGTCCAGGGGGATCTGTCCGGGGGGTGGGTACCCCTAAGCATACATGGAGCCAGAGGCTCAGTCCGGGGGGATCTGTCCAGGGGGTACCCTGGCCAGGGGTACCCTGACTATGGGGTAACCAGTGGGGGTGAGCCAGGGTATCCCCCCCCCCCCCCCGGATAGGGCAGCAGAGCGAGCACTTGCTACGCCGAGGTCGGTATGCCTCTTGCGTTCACGCAGGAGGACTTTCTTGTTTGAATTCCATTTCAAATAAACAAACACATATTCTATCTCGTTGTTCAGATGCCCATACTCCGATACAGTACAAGAGAAACAAAAACAAAAAAGTGTATGTAAAGAAGTTAAGAAAGAAATTTGAATTTGATATTGATATCTTGCTTTGCAACTAAAATATTTCAATCTGATTTCATAGTGTCACATATCTTAAGTTCTGGTTATGGTCGGGTCAATTCGCATGAACTATTATTATTTTCAGACATGTCTTGCCTTCCCCCTCCCAAAAATATGAAAGATTACCTTAAGCTGTAAGAATCTCTTACCATTCACGTCCAGGTGAATCACATACTTTGTCCCTGTGTTTGGTGATCCTCCGTTAATATAGAACCTGTAGTAATAGTAGTCTGCATCGGAAAACTGAGCTCCGTAAATCATCAATTCACCGGACATAACACTCAATCGGGTTCTTTCCGATGTCCCACAAGGAGAGGCTCCAATACAATAGTCATTGTAATAAAAAGGTCTTCCATCTGTAGCATCAGGATGGACCAGGACAATTCTACCTTCACTGTTTCGAGTTCCCTTGTACCAGGCTATCTCTTCGTAAGGCCCTCCTGAACCTGGTTGAGAAACCTCAAGCTTCACTGACGAACCTTCCTGTGCCAATACGTTCACCTGGTCTGGGAAAAGCACAAAGGAACTACGTCTGAGCATCTCTAAAAATACAACCTTATATGGTCAATGCGTTTTCAACAATTAGTGCAGTTTGTCTGTTTTAAATAAATGTCTAATCATATTGACCATTTAGGTAAAATATTTCAAACTCAGCACGGAGTCAAAAGCAGACAGAATAGCTACTTTTGCTTTGTGTTAAATGTCTGTTGTCGTTCTGATATCAAACAAAAATACGTACACACGCACACTCTCCTAACATCTCGGGAACAGACTTGTCCATGGACACACTGTCCTGTTGAGGTGCAGGATAATGGTTGACAGTAATCCGCGAGACAGGTTGTTCCAGGTGTGCGGCAATCACGACCTCCCTCACAGCGTATTGCTAACGTTGAGATAAACGAGCTTGACACAGTTGGGTTTTTCAAAATACATGGGTCCAATTGGTCTAAATGATTTAACAGTTACCTCACTAATCCACTGATGCTAACTAAAGGTTTAAAGAATTACGATAGACATTCACAAACTTGTACGATACGTTGACATGGCTGCCAAAAGAAATAGCAAGGTCATTGAACTGCGTAGTCTTTTCACAAAATTAAATTGAACAATTAATTAAATTTTTACCTCTGAGACAAACATTGTTTGTACAAATTTCTGCTTCCGAACACTGCGACACATTACTTGTTGTGTCGCACCCTGCAAGAGAAATATTCATCGTATTCGAGTTGATAACCTCCAAAATAGGTGTGCTTGATCGATATTGTACCAGTACAGTAAATTTCTGTCTGAACATTACGAGAAGGCACAGCAAGATCTGATTTTTGGTATGAATCAAAAGAGGTTATCCGTATCATTTCTTCTGAGCTAATCAGCAAAAGGCCAAAATCTTTTCATGAACCGAGGGTAAAATCAGTAAGGATAGGCGCGATTGGACGAGCTAACGACTTTAGGATTAAATCCTATTGCTTGAATATAAACCAAATAAAGGGTTTGATGAGTTCCGTTGAACGTTGTTGAAAGGTATATGACTCCTTTTTTTCCATCGTGACACAAAAATTGAACACTTTTAAATTGCAATAATAAGGTCGATGTGGTCGCATTATGCTTCATTTCAGTCTGTGATTGGTGCAGAATACAGTTGTTGCGAAAATGTTGTCTCAATGAAATTTCCCTCTTTTTTCGTGTAATGTTGGGCAAAAAGGTCAAGAGATTGTAGCACTTTGTTCTCATTTTGTGGCTTTTCAGGAGAGGGTAAATTTAATGCAAAAATTCAAATAGAAAAAGCTCAATTGGTGATTTCAAAATTTCCAGAAAATCCAAATAGGAAAGACTCGAATACTACAACTCTTTGATGAGTTAGAAAAAAGACAATCTTCATTTGTTCCTTGGTCAGTTGGTCACTTGATTTGGTCATTTATCAAAAATGCGCTTGTGAGATGGTATTATAAAATTCAAACGGTTTTTACCAAATGAGGACAAGAGAACAGACTTGCGCTCATTCCATTTCCTCATTCCAAAAGTGCTGATTTTTTCTTGATAACTGAATCAAGGTTACCATTTTCAGTAATCACACCATATTATGGGGTGATCATTTTTTCTTGCAAAGGCCTTCAAAGGTTACCGAAATAGTCGTTGATGCCACATTTAAGCACTGGCCTTGAACATTCTCACGACGAATATTGTTCTCATTTTAGCCTTTTTCCTGACCTTTACCAAACAAAACGACGCATCAAATTCGGTTTCACATGCAAAAAAATCACTTTCCATTTGACTTGTCAAAAGGAATTCTTCAATGAATCCGTATAGTCAGTGTTTTTTTTTTTTTTGTTTTTTTTGTTTTTTTTCCAAATCAATCAAATGAAATTGTAGAAACTTTTCTGGAGCCTACGACGTGAACAACAGAATTCTGAATACTGACAAAGGGACCTTTGGCAAGTACTGGCTATTTTGGGGGGCAGCCAAAATTCTTCTAACTGCAAAACTGTTCAAGATTTGTTCAAAGAATAACCCTGTACTAAAAATGTACAATTTTCAAAACATGTACGTCCATCTCTCCATGTGTCCGTGATTAATTTATACTAGGAACAATCGTCAGGAAAAAGCGGATCATTAATCAATGTTAAAAACAAACATAAATGCTAACAACAAGCAGATTTATGATTGTGAAAAAAGATAAATGCTAAGAACAAGCAGATTGATATTTCGAAAATTGCATTAATCAGGGGTCGGGTGCCGGGTAAAGCACCTAGAACAGGAGGGGGGGGTGATTGAAAGAAGCTTTAAACCTTTGTGCACTCCCAAAAATGCACTAAATTGAAGCACATTGAAGAGTCATTAATTTTTTTGGCAATTTTTTGCAATCATCTTTTTGATTTCTTTTGAAACATTAATCTCAAATATGAGATGCATTTGGCTAAATTGCAAAATGCTAATAAATTTCAATATATTTGTAGATTTGGCTATAATTTTTTCAAATTCATTGAAGCAATAGAAATATTTGAAATAATAACATTTCTATCACAAAAGCACATTTGGAAGATTTACCCCCATCTTTTGACAAGTTTATCTCAATATTGGCTCAGCAAAAAAACTCGAAATTTGTCTCAGAGTTTTTACTGTTATTTATATATTTGGGCATAATTTTTTGGTTGGCATTCATTCAGCTATTTTTCTGATGCAGATGGATTTAAATCCATCTCTTAGATGCTCCATAGAAGTCAATGCATGTCTTGTGTTTTGCAATCATTAAAGTTTCATGCACTCAACATGGCTCCTAACACCTGTTAATGCTAACAATAGTAACTAATGAACGCTAGAAAAAATAATCATTGCTAAAAACAGGATGTTAAAAGCAGACATGTTGAAAACAAGTAGATCAAAAATCACAACAAACAAACATTAATGTTAAGAATAATCATAAATGAACAACCTATGTTTGACTAAAAATGCACAGTTTAATCAATATCATGACCAATACTGCTTAAAACCTGTATGTTATGGGGTGAAATTTTCAGATGATCAAAATCAATGAATACCAACCCTATAATTTGACCAAATTGCATATTTTCATCAATATATTGATCAATTTTTAATGGACTGCCTCAAAACCTTCAAAAAGTAGGGTTAATTTTTGATACCATTAACAACCCTATTTTTTGACCAAAACTGCACATATTTGTCAATATCAAGCTTGGTCAATTCTTAACAGATTGACTCAAGACCTTCACAAAATGGGATAATTTTTCAAGATGAGTAAAACAAGAGGTACCAACACTATAATTTGGCCAAAACTGTACATTTTCATCAAAATCATGATCAATCCTTAAAAGATTGCCTCAAAGCGTTCACAAAATGGGGTTAATTTTCAAGACAATCAAAATAAGGGGTAACAACCCTATATCTTGATCAAAACTACATATTTTCATCAATTTCTTGATCACTTCTTGACAGGTTGCCTCAAAACCTTCAAAGGTGGAGATAATTTTTTAAGACAATTAAAACAAGAGAGAACAACCCTATGTTTTGCCCAAAACTACATTTTCAGCAATATCAAGCTTGATCAATTCTTAATGGATTGCCTCAAGACCTGCACAAAGTGGACTTAATACTTTAAGATGGTTGAAACAAGGCGACACAACCCTATGTTTTGACCCAAGCTGCACATTTTCATCAATAGTGTGATCAATTTTTAATGGATCAGCTTCAAACCATCACTAAATGGGGTTAATTGTCTGACTCTTACAATATTCTGGGTGCTTCTAATGACCAACCAACCAACCCTACACAGTACAGGTCCATAGCTAGTGACAAAATCAGAACTGGATTTAATCATGGTATAGGCTTTTCATTTCTACAGAATATGCAGGTCCACATTTGTTTGTGGGTGTGCTGTAAGTTGTAGCCCACTTTTCAAAATCACACCACTTCATTTTATGTAAAAATCAACTTGTGAATTAGACATTTTGGTAAGTAAAATGGTTTCCCTTTCATCAAGTGTTGTCTTTAACATGAACTAAGATCTTCCATAATAGCTTCCAAATAGTTTTACCAAATATGGCAAGTACCGATAATGCTAAAAGGGGACATTAAGAGACCACCGATACCTATGATAATAAATTCCTATAAAAGTTTACTTGGCAAAATGTCTGCCGGTAATTGAAAATTGGCCTCCTTAAAAGTAAATGGCTAAAACAAAGTTGTTCTGTATTTTCTTGCATAAACAAAATGTCAAGACTCCTGCAATACCACAATGTTATAATTCTATCTTATATGACGATGTTCATGCAAACAATAGAAATTACTTTTACAAAGACAAAAAATTAATAAAAAACTGGATTCAAGCAAGAATGAATGTCAGTAAACCACAAAGAGTCCATTGATCACTGATGGCGCTTGGGCACTTCCTGTGGAACCAAGGTGTTGTAAAATAAGGACGAAAAAGTCACCACACTAAACGGAAAAATAGTACTTACTTTGAGCTACAGTCCATGCAGTGAATGGTAGACTAAAAATAATGCAGAGTAAAAACATTTTTGAGTGGACAAAAATGTAACACACAGCATATAATGTCAGATATTAGGCCTATCTAATCCAACTGATTTTTAAAATTTCAGCGAATATGGCAGTTAGAACTGCGCAACAAGGTTATCCGGGAGAGAATGACGTCACCAGTAGATACCCTGATATGGCCAGAACGCTGGTGCTGGTAACCATTCGTGCATCATTTTTCCGTTGGCAGTGTTCCTGCTATTGTCCATAATTCTTTAAATAAGCAATTGATGCTCACTATCATTTATCTCTTACGCACCAACATCCTACCAGAGCGCAAAAAGTTTCTGAATAATCTTTTCTTCAAAAGGAAAGGTACTTTCATGAGATATTTTAAATGTTACATGCACATTTTTACATACAAGTTTTGTTGAGCTGGGTAAGGGTGCTTAGATTGTAACATTACTGCAGTATATTTCGCATCTTTGGACTCAAGTGTTCTCGTAACACGTGTTAATGCGGACTTGAAGGATTTGATGTTCCATACATGACTGTTTTACAACTTTGCGCAATTACAAAAAACACGAATGAAATATTTTCGGTCAGTAAAACGAACGAACGTCCACACAAGTTTGATAAGAAGTTTCTTTATTTCAACATAACTTTCTTGAATAATGTACGTAGACTTGTAAAGGACCAAACTATACTACTGTACACGCCATTATGATGTTACTGTGTGGTGGTTGGTTGGATTGTAATTGGTTAATGGCGGCCCAAAAATCAGAATTAAAGTTATATGCAGCTGGGATATATTTTCCAGACCTTTGTTTGAAATGTTGGATTCCTGTTAGAAATTCAAGTCATCATCATCCGTTTTAACTATTCTTTTTCTCAGATATTTATGACACTACTTTCATTATATTGATAAAACCGATTATACAAAGCTGGAAGTTTGTTTTTCCTGTGAATTCCCCGTTCATGATGTAGAACTCTTAGTGGCGTCTTTGGCATTGTGTAAAGTAGCTTCTTCTTGAATAAATCGATGTCTTTAACTTCGATATATGTGTGAGCTTTTACATATTTATGCATTTCATCTGGAAGATCCTTCAGGGTGATGTTTTCTAACATAATGAGTACTATAAATCTATCACGTCCCTCAATTGTTTCAAGATGACCAAGACTGAACTCCTCTTTACACCAGCCAGAATTAAGATAATTTCTATAGAAGAGACGAATGCATGCTGAAAAACTTTCATTTTATATTTTTGCACGATAAGGATATCTGTCAGATATAAAATGTCATTTAAAAAAATCATTACCGTTCAATTTTACAGGTAAAGACAGTGGCGGATCCAGCATTTCCCGATAGGGACACCAACCCCTAAGGGGACGCGAACCTACTAGTTGGCCAAATCATTTGGGTATTTTTCTTTTACCTGGTGACAACAGAGATCATTCTTCTGCTATGTTTGATGGCTGTGCTGATATTCTTGTAAATTGTAACTGTAGGCGCGAAATCTCTAGGATGAAAGCAGAGGCTGTATCCAAGTTCCTCTGACTCTAGAAACTGTATGACTTCCTTCATCACCCATGTGTGATCATCTACACTGTAACAAGTTGTAAGGTTTTATTATATGCCTGAGTTTGAGATGACAATGGTGGAGAGGATTGTCATAATTTTTTCATTACACCAATCAAGGCTCCAATAAATTTACTTCTCTGGGTAAAGACTAGTGAAACATTGTATTTGATCTGAAGTAGAATGCTGATAGTACAGTCGAATTATTGGTAATAATTAGAATATTACATTAACTGCCAAGTTCTATTTAATTTATAAAACTTCTACTTCGGTGTTTGGTTCGAAACAGTTGAATTGTAGCTTACTTGTAATTTAGGAAAGCATCATAATCCATTTCGTCCGTTTCGTCCATGTTGCGATCATCAGGCTCAGACGTAACTTGTTTTTCAGTGCAGCATTTACTTCTAAACAAAATGTTTATGCACTCGAAAACAATGAATTGCCTATAGGGGTTGATCGTACTTGGCGAGGGTAAGGGGGAAGCAGGAAATCACTGAGTTGACCAATAGGATAATTTATAAATATTGATGATGATGAAGCGGACCAATCAGCATTAACTAGAAATGCTCGAGAAGTACCATCGTTGAAAATAAATGCAGCAAAATTCTCAGTGTAAGAGGTAGGAGCTAAAATCCATGATAAAACTGTATATTTCCTGGTTTCCAGGAAAAACTCTAAATAAACTGTTTATTTCCTGGGAAAAACACTGGATAAATTCCAAATATTGATTGTTTTTAGCTCAAATATTCACAGGTAACCCCCGAAGAAAATATTTTGATATTTTGCCGAGTCACAGGCCGAGGCAAATATCAAAACTATTTTCTGAGGAGGCTGCTAGTAAATATTTTAGCTTGAAACTGTCAATATTTAGTATATTATTCAACTTTGGGAATATCCCACAAGTTTTGATGACATTATCAACAGTATTTATGATGTCATCATGTGATTCCCACAAATATTGATGACATCAGACACAAATGCTGATGATGTCATTCAGGGATTCCCTTAAAAAGCAAAAATATATCATTATATTTTTGTCAAAAACATTCTTGAGGATGAATGATGGTACTTGGCGAGCATTTCTAGTTAATGCTGATTGGTCCGCTTCATCATCATCAATATATATTTATAAATTATCCTATTGGTCAACTCAGTGATTTCCTGCTTCCCCCTTACCCTCGCCAAGTACGATCATTGTAAAAATATACTCTTATATTTTTGTTTTGTTGGCCTATGACGTTGCAGCTTTGCTGCCGGTTGAATTACTCTTGAATTTCCCATCTGTGATGTCATTATGAGTGCCAGCCAATCAGAGAACTCCTTACTGGTGGCATAATAGTGATGTCATCTTGGGAAATCTCCCATGTGTAAAATAGAAATTATAGAGAAATTAAAGAAAATTTAGTTATTTTGTGCATTTATGATTAACCTAATATCATGACTTTTGTTCAGGAATGTCCTTCAGGAGTCTGGGCAGTTTAATTCCTGAAGGGCATAATTCTGTTTATCCTACCTAAGCACTATTTACCCATTGTAATCGGTGGTAAATAATTATGATATCCGATGCTCCCAGAGGAGAATAATTTTACATGATATTCACCTCCTCAAAATGGCTTCTTTGTTTTGATCATATGACTCATTTACAGCCTTCCTATTTGGTTGATAAAGGTCATGTGATCTGTTTTCCTGCCAAAGCAAATTTTGGCATGAAAATACAGCCTTTCTATTGGTTAATACAGTCACATGGCCTTGTTTTGGAACTAGATCTAAATCAATACAGCTAATTAATGAATTTAGGTATGATACAAAACATCATTGCCACTCATCTGGTTGGGGAATGTTATGTTTATTTACCCTCAGGAGATGCCTGAATGTATTCACCTTGCCAGGGCTCGGTGAATATTTTTTCAGACATCTCCCTTGGGTAAAAAAAACATGACATTCCTCTCCAACTCGGGAAATAACTGATATTATTCCTTCAAAAACTCATAATATTGTCTGTTTAACAATGCAATAATGCGATGATATTTTACGTATTTTGTAGCAAAGTCACAGAATACACTCATATTTACACATATTGTTAATTATTTTCCTGAATTCATTATAAGTATTGTTTCTCACTTACAAGAATTCCCTGAATAGTATTTCACATCTTTTTCTGCCTGCGTTTCTCACATTTCTGCATCTAGAACAATATGTTATTATCTTTATCAATTTTGTTATCTCTTTCATCAAAATGAACTGGTCCAGTCTTCAAAGGGTTTTTTGTTGCAATAACCAAAAATATTAATTATGTCTGCAGAGATTACTCATCACATACATGCATTCTTTATTTACTCTGTTACCTCCATCTTCTTTCTTCGGTTTTTGTCGGAATCTATAATGCAATTTTATCTTTAACGGGAAACGGCAAAATAGTACTCAAGTACAGAGGGATAACTGGGTCGTCTGGTTACTTTATTGTTTTGTGGTTAGGTTTTGTCTGAGGGGGAACAGAGTTTAAACTAGTAGCATCAGAAGACGAAACTACCCTTACTATATCAATGTTTGGTCCAGGGAGTTTCTAATGCAACCGAAAGTCTACACGAGAGGGATCAGTAATGTCTTTCAATAAAACTCAGGTCTTCATATTTTTTTTAAATCAACATCATTTTATTAACTTACTGTTTGTGAAAATCTATCTCCTATAAGGAAATTTATCAGTAACCATTTCCTTGATTCTGGGAGTGAGTATTTCGTGAATTAGTAATCTACTGGAATTAATCTTTTTTCGTGATTTGTACCTCAGACAGCAGACCATCAGAGAATAGATGATAAAAAGTTAAATTCTGTTCATGATTTTGGAAGTCATACCTTTTGACAAAAACAACGACGACGGCACCAACAATCAACAGCACAATTGTTCCGCCGACAGCTGATCCAATAATTAATGCCAAGTTAGATCTTTTTTCTGCAGAAATAATTGAAATATCAACGATGTATAGTGCAGTATTGTTAAAACTAAGTAACAAGATCATAAAAATATCCCATTTCGTGATGTTTTGAATCCGGGGCTCGGAATAGGAAATTTCAATAATTATTTTGACTTGTCATGCCCGGGGGAATCCCAGATATAACCTGTACAACTCAGACCACCAGCAATATTGACAACCAGACTTTGAGTTGCAGGAGGTCCATACTCTGGCACCACAGTGCACTGCAGTTCCTTGCAATCATCCTCTGCTGTAAAACTGAAGAGGAAAAAAAATGGTTATTTTGCAACAGCGGTAGCTTCGATGAGAAATACGACGAAGCAATGTTAAAGGGCTAAGTAGAATCAACAGGTCAAAATTTTTTTTTTTGTGTAGTAGAAATTCAACCTAAAGCTCTGTTCTCTACTTCATTTGAATGAGTATTCATCTGTTGCAATTGTTCGAAATACCTACACCATTTCCTTGGTAATTTTCTGTGAATATGCATCGCCGAGATTGGTAGTGATGACTGTGGCATTGAACGTAACATTACCCAAGGTCCAGTAGATGTCAAACGCTTTAGGTCTAATTCTGTTTACAGTGCATGCAATTTGTGCTACCATGCCACTTTCCACTTGATTTGGCACGCCTTCAATTATAATATCGCCTTCATTTGGGATATCTGATGAAAAAATGCAAATGTATATATAAAAAATGTTGAAAAAAAGATTAGATGAGTTCAACAGCTTCGAAAGATTCAAGTAAAGAATTTCAACTAAATTCTGAATGATCTGAACATTATTATTTACCATGAACTTTTAAGATTATTTCAAACTTGTGTCCAGTATCAGCTTTGCTGCTTGGTGCTGAAAAATTATAGTAATAATAATTTTCATCTGTCAAATTTGGATGAAAAAGCGTCAGTGTCCCTGTAGTGGTACTTAGTTCGACTATATCCGAGTGATCACAGGAAGAGTTTGCTGAGCAATATTCCCCATAATATCGTGGTGTGCCACCTTCCATGGATTCGCTTGATAGAACTATGCGGGAGTCAGATTCCGTACTTTCCTTATACCATTTAATTTCTTCATAGGTACCATTTTCCGCAGGATCCACAAAGTTTAGCAGAAAAGGCATATCCTCGTCAGCGATAAGAATCACTGGATCTCATGAAAATAAAGTAAAATGAAATGCTCAAATATTTATATTTCACCAGAAACTTATTTATTCAATGTTTAATATTTAAAAGAAATCTGTGTTGAAGACAAGGTAGACATTACTAGCTTTTTAGGGGTGTGTGGTAATGGGGTAGGTCAAGGTAATGAACATCATCTTATGTTAAAATTCAGCTGTTGTGGACACACAAGGTTATGCAATGAAAGGTGTGTGTGGAATAAAGCATTTCTATATGGTTCAACCTCCCTACAGGGGCACTAACTGTGTGAAAGGAAAAGACAAATTTACAGCAATCCTATATACATACAAGTCATAGCAAAATTCGTGATGATTTATTTGAAAGTTATTGGAAAAATTGCATTCATTTACCAAAATATCTCTTGACATATTGACAGTAAGCAAATAAATGAATGAAAGACAAAGAGACAAAAGAAAAAATTGTAAACATAAAATATTTAAGAAGAGTGAAAAGATAAAATATTAAGGGGTGAAAAATTTCACTTGGTGACCCATTGCCTGTGAGTAAGATGGGATCTAGATCTAGACTCAGAAAAAAATAGATATGGAACTAGATCAGACTTGGAAAAATTTAGATCCAGATCTAGACATGGGAAAAATTTAGATCTAGGTCTAGGCTCAGAAAAAACTTTAGATGTAGAACTAGACTCAGAAAAAATAGATCTAGGCTCAGAAATAATTAGAACTAGATCTAGACTTGGAATACATTAGATCTGGATCTAGACCTAGACTCAGGAAAAAATTTTTAGAAAAAATTTAGGTTCAGAAATAAAAGATCTAAATTTATCTAAATGGCCACAAAGGGTTCCCTTCATCCAAACTCACATTTTTAGTTTATAAAGGTTTTCTGATGTGAATTTCATTCTCAACTGACATGGGTTTAACCTCATCTCATATACATGCCACTTTGTGTCAAATAATATTTTTCACCTTACGTGGAAAATTTTCAAAAAAATGGGCAAAAACCTGTCTCAAAACCAATTACAAAACTCTCTGTGAGTTACAAAAAATTTTCATTGTAATTTTTTGATTGTGATTACAATTAACAGAAAAGAGCCTCCTTAGCACATGCAGATATGTGACAGAATGGGGACTATAATTTATCCCCAATTAGACTACAATCTTTTCATAACCCCGGTTTGCTTATACTTTTATGAATCAGAACAAAAAGTCCATGTAAATAAAAAGTCCATGGATATCCATGCATGCAAGTCATTTCCATACATTCTTCCTTTGCCATTAAACAGCTGATAATGCACAAAGAGTCTAAAGTGTGCATTGTGACCCTTTTAAACAGTAATTATTCTTGAGCAAGTAAATACCATGTATAAATTTTGCTTTTCTCCTATTAAAGCTATTAGGGATACCACTCTTATTTTGAACGAAATGAGAAAGAATTTCATAGAGAATAAGAAAATAGATAAGGGTGAAGCAGGTAAGCAGAGCATTTACTCACGAACACATGTTCTTATCTTTGGGTTTTGAGAACAGATGTGTCCATAAACACACTGTCCTGTTGCTGTACATGTGGACGGTTGGCAATAATCTGCTACACAAGCCGTACCAGCAATACCACCACAGCTATTTCCATCATTACAAGCTACCCCTACAAAAATAGGTTACATTTCTCACGATGGACGTTTCTGTCAGATAATTTACCAGATCTTTGAAACCAGGACCTCTGGATCCTGAGGCCAATTCTCTACCAACTGAGTTAAAGAGGAGATTTGTTGGGCAGAAGATTTCTGAAGTGAGCTTTGTTTCATGCACCACTTCACTTATTGGACTTTGTTCATTTGTAGAATCAATGACTTTATAAAGGCCACGAAGATTAAGGCTGGCAACTGAATGTGGACTTAGCTCAGTAGTAGAGCATTGGCTTCAGGATCCAAAGGTCCTGGTTTCAAACCCCACTGGATGAAATTTTTGACGAATTTTTTTTGTTCTTCCCTGTGCAAAGACCTGTCAGATAATCTGACAGAAATGCCTATCATGAAAAACTCAAATAACAACACAAGTTTTTCTGGTCGATCTCCACAATCCCTATCAGAGCTACACACACAGCTACAAAACAACTAAATAGCTTGAATTGAAACCCAAGTTTCCCTTCAGAAATGTTCACAGATCATCAAGGAGAAAGTACATGCGTAAATTTTTTTTATATTTTAACTGTTACACCCTGCAGGAACTCCCAAAAATTATTTGACATTTGCGACAGTTTTCAAAGGTTTCTGACTGCACTTGTTATGAGGTTGAAATGACAATTTTGGAATGAATACAAAGAAAATTGTAAGATTTCTCCCAAAAATAACACTCAACAATTATGGATAACATATTAAAGACCTGTATAGCAATATGTGTAATATATCTAGAGAAGGCCAAGATATTGACTTTTAGTTGACTGATATGCACATCCTGTTTCACCTTATGATATTTTTGCCCCTTTAAGCCAGCTAATATTTGTCAATATGTAATGTTTTCTTTATTTTGTATTAGATTCGCTTAGTTATAAAAATTACAATAGTCTAATTAAATGAAAACCAGTCAAGCATGACTGAGGGCTACTGAATGTTTTTCTTTTTCTCCCACTACAGTTGGCTCTTTAGTGATTAAAATTATAACTCCTGACTGATGAACTTCACATATCATCATGGAGAAAGTACATACTTACATGCTTATAAGTTCAGAAACAGGATTTTTGATTTTGAAATGAAAGTCTGACCTAGTCTAATTAGTCTAATTTTAAATCAAAATCAGTGGTGGATCCAGGATTTCCCAGAGAGGGGCGCCAACCACAAAGGTGAAGGCACCAACCTAATATTTTGGCCAATTTTCACCAAAACCTGCATAAGAATAAAAATATTTGATCTTTTGAAACGCTCGTCCCTGGTGACCCCTGGATCTGCCAATGAAAATTGAAAAAAAAATTGCTTTTTTTGTTTTAACTATAAAATGATGCCAGAAAATATGCTGACAAAGGATATCTGTAAATCAGTGCAAAATCACAACTTTTATCTTCCTACCTGTTTCACACATCATGTCTCTACAAATCTGTCCTGATAAACATTGTGGTGAATCACTGTTGATGTCACATTCTGGAAAAATTTTATAAATTCACATATCGACATGCAAACTTGACAACTTTAAAAGATAAAAAGAAGTAAATATGTCACTAACATACCTTGTGCTATTGTGCAAGGAAGAAGGCACAAAACTAAGATTAGAAAAAGCGAAGTCATACTGATACAACTTTTCCCCCTGAATGTGTGACAATAAACTTCGGTATTAAAACAATAACTCCCGATTCCTCATCAAAGATCTCTTTTTCACTTTTCCATTCTATGAATCAAATATATTTCATTACAATTGCAGGTGAAAGTTTGATCTTTCGAACACATAATTCCACAAAGGTGATGAAATCTCAATTAACCATGTTCCTTATTCATATCTTAACCATGTTAGGGCCCGTTTACACCTAGCGTTTGCGACACCGCTACCAGATTGCTCCCAAATCAAACGTATGAATGCTGTCCTGTACTGTTACACCAAGCGTCAGTGACTGTCACTTGGAAATCACTTTGTAACCCATTCAGAGCGATGTCACAGCGACATCGCAGACACGTCGCTGTCACTAGATGTAAATGGGCTCTTAACCTGACAACTATGAATGCCGAGAAAACAAATCAATCTCCTACTTGAAGATCTAGATGTGTATCTCACATTGAAACTTTACAGTTGCAATAATTGTTTACATAACGATGATTAGCGCATTCATTTGGTCAAGATTAAAACGATAACAAATTGAGCATCTTAAAGTTACCAAAATTAATTGTTTGGGAATTCTGTAACGTCATGATTTTGGTTCTGGATCCTTGCAATATGGTCAGTGGTCGAGCTTTTCCTAAATAACACAAATCTGACATTTCCGGCATTTTTGTACAAAATTGACACCAAGAGTTTTCAAAAAATAAAGTTGTCTCCAGTGGGAATCGAACCATCTATGGACTATCACAGATAGATTCAATGAAGCATTTCCTTATAATTGCCTGAAAATCTGAGACTGACAAGGAATGACAGATTGACTGAGTGGTAAAGCATTAGAATTCTAATCCAGAAATGGTTGGTGTTGTGAGTTCAATTCCCCCTGGAGGCAATTTTATTTTTTGCTGAAACTTTAAATTCCTCTTGTACAAACATCCCAGAAATGTCAGATTTGTGCTATTTAGGAAAAACTCAAGTGCCCATTGGTCAGGTAGCTTAGCGTAGCGTACTCAAACAGCATGTCCGTTTATCACGACACCAGTCAATTTTTACTAGTAAAAACCTACCTTTACCCTTCGTCTCTAAGACTCTAGACCCTGTCATCAATGGCAAAACCATGCCCACCATTTTGCCATCACAAGTGATCAAAGATTTGTTTTAGCTTATGTACTTTCAAATTTCCAACATTTTCAATACAAAACTAGCTTTGAAACAATTACCTTATTCTGGAACAAGTCATTAATTAAAAAAATACAACACTATTGTTCATACAAATTCAAAGCATTTAAAAATTTTGCAAAATGAAACAAAAAAGTAGAAGGAAAAAGGGACCTTGTGTCAGAATGTAGATACAGACTTTCCAGTGACTAGATTTTCATTGTTTACATTCTACTGAGCATGCACAGAGGTCGCTTTCTGTTTTGTGATTGCCATTTAGAATTTGTTTCCAAGCTGCTTTACTGTTGAATTATGCATGTTACTATGAGAGACATGGACCAGTGGTGAGTTAACCTTTTGCCCAAATGTATGTAGAATGCTGTGTCAACATACCTGGCCAAATGACCTGATACTTGGGTCAAACTAAAAACAGTCACTAAGACAACATGACTGGATCTCTCACTGCCTAAAGACTATTTGAGCTTCCCTGCTTCCATCTGTGAAATATGTGCAAAACTGACATGGTACACTTAGTCTAACATGGTGTAGCAATGAACTGTCAAGACAGAATATTTAATTTTAGTCTCCTAACATGTGCTCCACAACTGGGTCAACTAGTCACTTATTATTTAGTTATTTAAACCAGTTCAAACCGGTTTTATCAATCACTAATTTCTGACTTTCCTGATGTTACTTTTGCAAATCCCGTTGAAATCAGTTATTTCTGACACCCTGTCAGAAATTAGTGGAAAAAGTTTAAGTTGTCAGAATTACTGATTAGATATTATTCTAAAATTTTTGAGCATGTGCTTGTTTTTGTCATTTCAAACCTACTTCTAAATTGAAAACTTAAAAAATGGCCACGTCACTCAGATCACAACATTATTATGCAATTTTTATTGCAAAATTACTTTTGTAAGGTCAGCAGTGGAGGCTACACCATTCAAAATCTGAAATCCCCACAGGCTTCCATTGTAAAGCATTTGTCAGAAATTAGTGAAATATCCATTTTAGCTCAAATTTTCTGAAGTTACTTCAGGGTGCTATGTTGTGTCTTGAAGGCTGTAATTTCTGGGAATGGCAGCTGCCATGGCTTGGCATTTGGCATATTCTTTTTAATAATCTACAACCAAATTTTCTTTTGGACATTGGTTCTTTGAAATGAAATGAAAAATGGTCAGGAAAAATTTACCAATAGTAATCGTGTTTTTCATATTTTGGTTTTTGAATTAGGTGAATTCATCTAATTAGTTGAATTAGACAAATGCTCCACAGGTACTGGAATCTATTATCTATGAATAGTAATTTGTCCACACATAATGTATTTAGCTATCTATGGATAGTGCAAATTCATTTTTCACTATCCATGGAGAGTGCTCATTCATTTTTGCACTATCCATGTGTAATGCTACATTATCCATGAATAGTGAACTGCTCCATGGATAATGCAAGTGAAAAGTTCACCTGTCCATGAATAGTCAATTCTAGTATCCCTGTGCAATTAGATGAATTAGTCTAATTCATCTAATTCAGGAAGATCCAAAACCAAAATAGGAAAAACACGGTTATGGTTGCTATTTGCTACCGAGGACAACTCTGGTTGAGAAATTACTTGTTCCAACAGGGTAACTACCATTGGACTTGCACATAAAATATGATTTTTGAGGATTGCAGAAATACCAAGCTTGCTGATGTATGTTTAAGAGCACTATTTTCGAATACTGGATTTTTGATTTCTTTGATTTTCAATACTTTATCTACAAAAAGCCACGGTGCCTGTCGTGACTGATACCATGGTTATTACACTGGCACTTAAGGTTCAAAGCGAGAATACTGGATTTTTTAATGTCTGACTGATTGACCCTTTGCCGGGCTGTTAAGGGCCTATTTTTTGAGATTTTTGGATATATCAGAAAGTTCACAAATTTTTTAAATGATAGGTATTTGGAATTTTGACCAATAAATTGGCATGAAGGTGTCAATGTATGTCATTAAGATAGTAAGAATTAACAATTTTTTATGGCTGGTGTCCCAAGTAATTGGCCATTTTGGGACCAAAACATGAACCATCCATTTACAGCATGGATGGTCGATGATGGGGATGTAATGCCAAATGGTGATTTGTAGAGGACCTTTTTTGCTACCAAAAGGCACCTTTTGAGTATTTTTGCAATTAACAGTTTTCTCATATATTCAGAAATCATGAAGTTTTTTGATTGACTGCTGTGAGTCTTGTGCATGAATTGGGAGGTCAAAAATGATATGAGTGGTCAATCTAAATATGCCCTAAGGTCTATAATATCAAACTTAGAAAAGTCCCAGGGTTAGGCAGGGGAGTCAAAATGTTACTTTGTGAAATTTAGCAAACTTTTTCACACCCAAAATGAAATAAATATTTTAAAGTGATTTTTAAATTTGCACCTCTGGTAAAAAACAAAACACATGTAATAGATCTAGTGTCTATAGATCTGGGCTATGTAAATCTAGTCTGCAGATGGGGGTCTATGTAGATTTAGATCATGTAGATCTAGTCCATATTGATCTCATTTGTGTAGGTCTAAATGAAGTCTATGTAGATCTAGTCTATAGATCTAATCTGGTTAGATCTAGATGAAGTCTATGTAGATCTAGTCTGTATTGATCTAATCTGTGTAGATCTGTGTAGAGTCTTGTGCATGAATTGGGAGGTCAAAAATGATATGAGTGGTCAATCTAAATATGCCCTAAGGGTCTATAATGTCAAACTTAGAAAAGTCCCAGGGTTAGGTGGGGGGAGTCAAAATGTTACTTTGTGAAATTTAGCAAATTTTTTCACACCCAAAATGAAATAAATATTTTAAAGTGATTTTTAAATTTGCACCTCTGGTAAAAAACAAAACACATG
>JBCAUG010435006.1:0-15920 GCA_038406175.1 Haplosyllis leylae
TTGAAAATGTATTTGGGAATGATCAAGCATCTAAAAATAATTATATTTTAAATTTGAACAAAACTTGGAATGCTGTTCACAAATTCAGGACAATTCAAAAAGCACAGTTTCGAGTTTGTAAATTTTCCTGAATCCTATGGAAATACTACAAATGGTGTATTACATTTGTATGTCTCTATTCTAAATTCCCCTCCGACTGTAAACATTTGTTTGAAAATTATTGACAAGGAAACACTTTTTTTGCAAGTTTTGTCTCTGGAAATTAGATCTAGTCTCTAACAAAGTTCGTATCCGAAGTGTGTAGCTGGTGGTCAATGAAGCATAACTGTGGTTTGACGAGAGTTTTACGTCACAACACGTCACGAGTGGGTACAGCAACCTTAAGCTGATGACTTTGCACGAACCAAAATATAATACAGATCAGCACACATACATGTTTGACATGTTGTGATACCGATATTTATTTACACGAGAAATCACCAAGCCAAATAGTATTTCAGGTACTGAATCTGGTACTGTATTATTTCTTAGTTGGGTACAAATTTTAACACAGAGTTTTTATCTTTCGCCAGAGTGTAGGTGACTGCGTAGTGAATGTGACATTAATGTGTACAATAGAACTTTATCGTTGCCATGAGAATAAAGCATATATTGCTTTATGCAGCAACACCTTTTGTGACTATTTGTGAATCTTTTCAGGACTCTATTTGTGTGTCTATTTGTAAGTCTGATTTGTGAATCTCTATCACTATGATATTATCTAAAGCCTGCTGGTGCTTATTGTCCTAAAAGGGAGATTCAAGGAGAGACTATTCTAGACGAATCAAATGGGTGATATTTCAGTGCATACCATATTTTGGGTCCTTATATGTGAGCAAGGATTCTTGGGAGGCAGCAACTGTGCCACCAGTCCATCTTGTCATGGAGATTGCAGTTAACCAGGGATAAGACATGACCTTGAAGTCCTAATATCAGAATAAAACATACTCAAGAAACCATCCTCCTCCTCCAACCCTGATAGCTGAACAAATCTACGTTGAGGTTCTTCCTGGAATTTTATTTGGGGAACAGAGAGGCCAGGGTTAAGACCCCACGCTTCTATTAGTAGAGGCAGTGTTATAGTTTGGAACCAATATTGAATGACAATTCACAATTCTGTGGTATAAACAGAATCATGACTAAAGTAACTTAAGATATTGGGATAAAATTTCATAAGTCATTACTCCAATTATTTGATGGCTGCTTTAGAGTTCTGAAGAAGTAACAGTAAACTGTTCCTTTTGTTATAATAAAAGAAGCACTAATCATACAGAAATTTGATATCATATCAATCTTTGGATTAATATCAGGATAGAATAACAGTAGCAAAGAGTCCAAAAATATTTCATAATATAATTTGATAAAAGAATCAGTTGTCAGAATATCACAAAAATCAGTTATTATTAGTTCATATGAAGAGAATAGTATTTGTGCCTCTTTGTAAACTAGCACTGTTCTGTGGGCAAACATGCATCATTTTCCTGCTCCATCTTCACTTAACCACTACATTTTGTAAATGTCAATGTAATAATATAGCTTTACTATTTTATAATTTCTAGAATATTAAAAAATAACAGAAATAAGTGCTGGTTTCTTACACAAGAAATAGCAGGCCCCATTACTTCTTTTTGCAAAAAAGTATTGTCCAAAAGTCTGTAGATTTTGTGGATTTTTTTTTAATTCATTAAGGAAAACTCGAATAAGATCTATTTCTGGGACTGACTGTGAGGTTTCAAAATGGACACACAGAATTTTTTTTCGGTTAATTTTAAAAACAGTATTAAGTGCGGACTTCTCTAGGTGTATCTCCTCCAAATATCTGCACAATAAAAAGGAGCTGCGTATCTGATTTACTGCAGGCAAAACTATAACATTTTATTTAAAATCTTATTGGCAGAGAGGCGTCAGCCAATCAGGTTATTATAGAATTAATCTACTGGAACCAAGAATTCCGGTTGAAAATGTACATTTTTAATGAATCAAAAAAAAAAAAATGTGTGAATGTTGTGATACCATTTTATCTGGTATCAGAAAAAAAATTCACCCCTTGGATTCATAGAAAACTACTTTTACTTTTTCAGTGAATCAAGACAAAATCTTTGCAAAAGACACTCCATATCTCGTGCACGGTCCCAAAGTCCCATGCTGCTGTGGACTACACACTCAGGTTGAGAGTCCCACAGCATCCAACCAAGTGTGTGGCCAATAGCTGCATCTTTCCATGTTAGCCAATAAGGGTTCTGATCACATTCAGTACTTTAGGCCCTCACAGTACAGTAGAGACAGCTTAAATGCCGGAGCACAGCTCAATCTACAAGGGACTTAAATGCTGAGAGCAACCATTCTGGACTTGTACAGTAATTTAATAAACTAGTAAACTGAAGATAACTCTTGCTTATCATAAGATCCAGTTGAGAAATCATCAGTACATAGAGGTTTAAATTGCCCGTAGCCATACACTATCTCAGCCATACCCGAGGCCTACTGCCGCTCTACACCGGACCGAATAGATCCCGCACTCACAGGAGATGTATTCCTTGATGTGGTAGTAAAACAGAAATTTCCATTACTGTCTCTGGTTAGGTATTTGTTCAATTTGGTGCATGGTAATAGATATCAGACCAGAGGTAGTAACGAAAATATTCTTAGTATTACAATTAGTGGTAATTTATCTGTTGCCAGATGGGTACTACCTCTGGTAACAAAACTAGTTTTGGACTTTGTCATGATTCATTCGAGTTTTCCCTAAAATAGATCATTCTGCCAGAATTGTAGATCATTCTGCCAGAATTGTATTGGTTCAATATACTATTGAATCAGTTGTTGAATTAAATATTTGCCAAAGATTTGGCAAAGATTTCACAAGGTTTTGGTAAAATAATATTGAAAACATGATAAATGTTTACCAAATATTTGGCAAAGTTTTATTCAACCATAAATGATCCCTTGCCTGCTTTACCAGGCAATGAACAAGATCTTATTCATAAAAACATAGTAAACACTTGTTTTACCAAGTGCACAAGGTGCATGACAATATCTGTTTTGGAGACCAGTCTGCAATGCAGAGAAGTCATGACACCTTACTTTCAGACATTTCTGCCTAAAACTGGTGTTTTGGAATGTAACTGCATCATTACCAAAACTTTGACAAAGTTTTAATTGAGACACCAGTTTTAGGCAGAAATGTCTGAAGTTAGGATGTCAAGACTTCTCTTCATTGGCATACTGGTCTATGTCATGCACCTTGCACACTTGGTAAAACAAGTATGTGTTGACTGTGTTTTTATTACCAACATCTTGCTCATTGCCTGGAAAAGCAGGCAAGGGATCACTTATGGTGCCATGAAACTTTATGGTTAAATGAAACTTTGCCAAATATTTGATAAAAATTTATCATACATCAATATCATTTCATCAAAATCTTGTGAAATCTTTGCCAAATTTTTAACTAAAATTTAATTCAACAACTGATCCAATAGTACATTGAACCAATACAATTCTGACAGAATGATCTACAATTCTGGCGTAATGATCATTTTTAGGGAAAACTCGATTGAATTCGCTAAATTCAGTGAAAGACATTTACAGAAAACTCTTTTGTTGTCATATGAGGCATCAAAACTTGAGACAGGTGTCCCATTTTCACGTTTTACATCTGTGACCCCTGAACTTATCACATTAACAACCATGAGGTCAAGTTCAAACTTCTAGGTCAGAACATGGTGTGCATTATTGAATTATATAATTAGAGATGGATAACGGGAAACATTTAAAGTTCAAATAACCATCAGTTAAAATCAACTGAAAAGTTTAACATTAGAGGTATCCCTAAATTTGACTACTTATGTAAAGAAAATTTTATTACCTTTTAAAGGACTGGAGTGCTAAAGAGGAACATCACACCAAACAATAGGTAGATGTTTCTATTTTCTTGCATTCTGAATGGTTGTGGCCTGAGGACATTATTACTTAAACACTGAAGATAAAAAACATTGCGGAAAAGGAACAACTCATTACCTAGCATAAAGGAGATAGAATATTAGTGTCACAAATTTGACTTAAAACAGTTATTTCGTGATATGAAACTCAATCAATCCTTGTATCTGTATGTTGTTTTAACATACTGCATCTGTTTGTCAATAACATCAGAGGAATTATCTTCAAGGAAAAATAGATCTCCTGAAGAGACAATGCTTAAGGAGTATGTGCTTAATAATGCAAGTAAACACTGGGACCATTATGTGAGAAAACTTTTGCATTATTCATTAGAAATTTATTTTCTAAAATCAAGCTTACATCACTCAAGGAATGAAGTTTTATTAAGCAATCTTAACTATTTGGTTCAATGTTTAAAGCAATTTCTTGTGAAAGTAAAACGAGTGAAATTTGTTCTGCTATTTCAACCAAACACTCTTTATTATATCAATGTGATTTTGTTCAAACCATTGGAGACATCCTATTTGGAATATGATGATGAGCCACTACACAAAGCTTTGTATTTTTATTTACATCCAAAACTCCATCTAAATATAACTTTTCACTACATTTATTTCTCTTCTAACTCATTTCTTAAATGTAACTTCGGCAGTTTAACTATCAAGCCATTTTCCTACAATACAAAAAATGTTACATATGGCTTTAAATACTGTGGTATTGTACCAAAATTTACTACTTATCTGCCATCTAGTAGGGTAACAGTACATGTTGATATAGACTTGTATGAGGTCACTTTTAGTTCCATAATGTCACACAGTGTTATTGATTCTCAAACACTTGTGTCATATCCATCCAAAAACAATAATCAAGGAGTACCCATCTCAATTATAAGATTTTATACTTCTAAATTATACCTTTTGAGATATGAATTGCAAGGGGAAATGTATGGAATGCTTAATATATTTTGTAATATCTCACAATATTCTTTTATTACAGTTTATGATGGTCCAGGAATATTATATAGTTTATTAGAGCCATTTCTAGCAAAAGGTGAATTGGTAATATACAGTACTACAACATTTCAATGTGTTATTTTCATATCTACAGAGATGAACATTTTCTTTGATACTAAATTAATTACATACAATACAACATCGTATGTAAGTGCACACAAAGAGATTTATCTTCAAAAAAGTCATTCTAAGCCAATAACATCCGATGAATTAAAAGACGAGGGTAGCAAAGTTATAAATGACTCTGTGCTAATAACCTCTAACAAATTAAAAAAATACTACCATACAAATTCTAAAAATTGAAACACAAGCAGAATTTATATTTAAAATAACCATAGAACAGATGAATTACATGGGACATAATCACTCTTCATGTGGCTTTGGTGGAATAACATCATATGATGTCATTGAGAATAGAACCTTCAAGATAATATCTACAGTATGTCACAGTAATAATAAGCATGAATATAAGTACAGAAATATGTTTTCCCAAAAATCAGTAATATTGTTAGTTTTGTACTCATATAAAAGGTATTCTAACTTTACATTTAAATTAAATTTGTCTGTATCAGAATGTTAAGCAACATTCATAAACCTTTGTGAGCTCAAACATGATCCACTTAATCTAGAAGCAAACATAATGTTCTTCATCAAAATACATAGTTGTATAGTTTTACAACTGGACTATGGACAAGGAAACATCTCATCAATCCAATTGAACAAAAGTAACCCATATAGGTCAAACATACAAGATTATCTAATCGATAAAGGAGTCCACTTATTGATAGGTGAGTAATAATATAACCAATCATACTTCTTCTCTACTTGTCCACTTCTCGCATAGGTTTTGATGTCTTAATTTAACACACTTCATCTTCATCAATTGTGTTTCTTTCTAAAACTTAGTCAACTGGAATCCTAAGAATTATGAGTGTAGTCTTTCATGAGATAATTTTATGAGAAATTGCTGAATATTGTCTTTTCCTACCTTTCACTAATGACCAGATGTAGATACATGGAATTTCAGTTTATTATTAAAAATTCATTTTCTGTTTAAAATGGTCAAAAAGTAACAACCCAACGCATCCAGTGTTCATTTATAATTGCAAAAAAAACTTTATTGAACTGTTTACATGTTGTTACTCACAGATTTTTGTAAGGTTAGCATAAGGCCAGGACATTTGCTGCAGCAAGCAAAACTAATCTACAAAATAGAAGGTTTTCTGGCAAGTAAGTAAAATTACTTTATTATGCTCTAAAAGGTAATACTGACACATAACTGCCTAATTGTTGAATCACTTAATGTACAGCTGCTACTGCTATATTTACACCCTATTCATTCCCCTTAGAGCAGACGCCCTTATCACTTCCCATGCATCTGAACATCTAAGCCCTCTACTACCCTTTCCATCTGGATAATAACACTTGGGTAGTTACACATTGCACCAGAAGAAGAAATGAAAAGAATCCATTACTAGCTATTTTGGGGTGCGCGGTAATAGGGGATAGTCAGGGTGACGAGCGTCCTCTTATGTCAAAACCAGCTGTTGTGACCATATAAGGTCATACAAGGAGAGGTGTGTCTGGAATAAAGAATTTCTATTGGATGCAACCTATTAGTTTACCCTGCAAAGGCGCTATCTAGCAAAGCAGAAAAAGCATATAAAAAGCCAGTAATGCTTACCGATACAGTACGAATAATGATTCCTGCGAACATTAAATTGTTTCATTGTCTAAAATGTTGGCATCATACATTTCAAGACTACTGAATAGCTAAGAGTCTGATATATCTGAAAGTTACCGTTTGTTACAACAAAAAGTAAAACAAAGTCCATATTCTGTCACAAATAACTGAAAATCAGTCCCGTGTTCCAAACGAAACTTTTCCGACATAACTCATAAGAAACACAACGTTGTGTGGGACAATAAAGCCTATTCGCCAACTACAAACATACCTTTTCTGATCATTGCTAAAATAGCCTTAACACTACTTTTTATTCTACAGGAAGCTTCTACGCCAAATATCCTCGTCATGGAAAACTGATAAGTATCAACAAACGCCATACAGGAAAAACTAACAAAGAATTCAACATGCGTCATGATTGGAATTCGTTGCTCAGTGACAATGATGATATGCTCATGCGTCATTACACAAGAGATTTTTTCCCAAAAAGGGAGTCACTGGTGCATTATCTTAATGATTACACCAAAACATTTGATTTGAATGTGAAATATAACACTGAAGTCAGTAACATTAGCAAAGTGTGGAATAGGACTGTGGATAATAATTTGTATCAAATGAATGACCAGCATGGGAACACATATCAATGCAAGTAAGTTCAGATCACTGTAATCTGCCTCTTTCCTCTTGCTTCTTGAAAATAAGAGGAGCGAGTCTACTTCAACAACAAGAAAATGATGAACAGAAAATGAAATAGTAGATAATTATGTAATGTAAACAAGAACAAGTACCAGTGGCAATCATATTAGAAACTATTACCAGCAATGAACGATAAAAAATAGTTTTAGGCTGTTGTGTATTTACGATTGGTTAATTACAGATGTCACAACTATTTGTATTAGTAAATCACAAGAGACAATAGGTCAGTCTTTATGCTGCATGATGTATGCATAAAAATTAAAATCACTCACAATGAATCATTTCATTTTAAAGTTTATGTGGGTCTCATGTGAATGATTAGTATTATTAATAAGCTCATGAAATTTATAATCAATTCATCACAAACAAAATTAAAGTAAATCTTTAAAGTAAATCCCTCACAATAAAAATTTTAAATCAGGTGGTGCCAAGTGCATTTTTCACATTCTCATTAATTTCTAGTAATGATGCAAGTCTCACAGCCGAACATCAATACAAAATTTCGTATTTAATTCTATTCTCCACACCGATGCCGAATTTAGCTGCACAGTAAAGGACTTTCGTTGTCCGTTTTTAAATTTTTGAAGGACACAAGTCTTTTTTGTGGGACCACTGATACCCCTGGTTCGGACTTCTGGCTGGTGATGACTGCCCTGGGTTTCAAAGCCAGGGTGGATCCCTCCCTTGCATGCTTTCTCAGCTGTGTGAAATGGATTGCTCAGATTCACCTCTGGTACAACACTTGCTGACCTCTTGGTGGCCAGCACTCACAGAAATTTATTTCTATTTATGTTATTGGAAATTATACAAAAAAGTTTGTATTAGATACTAAGTCATAACAATGATTCTCTTGACAATGGGCAAAATTTTTCGAAGGACGGGCCATAGCTAGTAATCAAAACGAAAACGGTCCAAAGATTGCAAATGTCAAGAAACACAGAGAGCATTCTATTCACCGCGCGATGGATTTACTTTCACAGATTCCTCGTTCTTCACGATTTCATTTTGAAAATCTTGCAGATACTTGATAATTGCCACTGGCATGGCGAAACCAAACATTCCAAATATCACTTTTATGAAGTATGCTGAGGGATATGAAGAAATCAGTACTAATCCTTTAGACTATGAGGGTAAAAATATTCTTATTATGGGTAAGTATTATCAAAGAAAGGGGCGGCATTCTCTCTCGTCTTTCAAAAGCATTTAAGACTTCGTTTTTTACGTTTTCAAATTCTAGATCCGTACTTGAATAATACGTTCAAGATTACTTCTCTACAATTCTTTAAGCATGAACGATCCTCAATGCCAATTCAATGATCCGTTATTTATCCCCTGTTTTTCCTTGCAAATATCTTTCAGTTTCCAATCTAATCTTTTTTCTTCTATTCTCTTGAGGTTTAAGTCAAATGTTGAGTATTCTGCTCTTGAATCAATGTTCGTTCTGGACAGAAACCTAAAATGGGCTTCATGAATTTGCATTTACTGTCCTGTTCTTTGCATTGTCTAATACGAGGGATCCCTACTTGAAATTTGTTGTCTGTACATGTCTCTGCAAGACTTTGGGCAATAAACCTTCAGAGACTTGGGAAACCTCTTTTAAATTTACTATTCAATGTAGTACACACAAATTATCTATTAAAACCCCAACCCGAATTCGCCTCCCCTTCATCTTCACTCACCTTGTATCCATATTTCAGGCCACGGCAATGCTGCGTTTGAGGTAGCTGATGCAATCTACGGCTATGCAAACGTTGTCCACCTGGTGGGACGCTCGCGCCTGCGTCTCGCGTGGTCGACGCACTACGTTGGTGACGTCAGAGGCGTAAACAATGGACTCCTTGACACTTATCAATTGAAATCCTTAGATGGACTCTTGGAGGGTAGTTTTTCTGACAGAATAGTGTCGGTTACTAAGAGCAACGAGACTGGAAAAGTTCACATTGAATTGGTGCACAGCATGGATAAGGATAATTTTGCTCTCAGAGAATCCTATGATTACTTCATTCGGTGCCTGGGTTTTACCTTTGACGAAGAGATGTTTCACGGGTAAGTGAAACTTTTGTTCTTTTTTGTGTTTCGTGTTGTGTACCAATGAAATAATATCTGATACGCATGATACATTTTAACCTGGAAATCTTGATGACTGAATAATAGAAGTAGTGTCAATTTAGTCAAACCAGGAAAAGCCATTCAGAAACAGTAGACCTATTCACCCAATTGGCATGTTGTGAACATGCATAAATTTGACTGACTAGTTTACATCGACTATTAAGATCAATTCGTGGATTTCTGTCAATTTCGGAAGTCATTTGAGATGCACAGTCAAACACTCCACCCACGCAAGAACTTTCTGAAATTCATTATTAGGAGTACTCGCTCTTTCGGCTGTCCAGTAATTTGCACCGATACCAATTCACAATGCTATTTCTTCGAACATTGCCAGAAGCGGATCCGGGTGGGAGGGCATTTCATGTTGGTTACTCTTCCTTCTATCCAAATTCTGGATCCGCTATTGGGGCATCTTCACACATTCTTTCACTTATTACTGTTGCATACACTAGTTGCATATTCTCGTTGCAGTTCCACGAGACCTTTGCGAGGTTTTGCTAAGAAGCAGAAGTACCCGTTGATAGACGATACTTACGAGGTGACGCACCAGGAGAACATGTACATCGCCGGCACCGCCGCTCACTCTCTGGATTACAGGAAAGCTGCCGGCGGATTCATACACGGATTCAGGTACAACGGTGAGTGTTGAAGTAAACAGTGACGGATCCAGAATTTTACAGTATCATTGTCATGGTAACAGATGTAGGAAAAAACACCTAAGCAAATCATTGTCATGGTCCAACTCAAATAATATAATGGACGTCATGTCTGAATGAGTAGTGCATCTGCCTCTAACACGAGAGGTCATGGGTTTGACTCCTGACATCGTAATACACTGAGACAAGGTATGAGCCAGATTATTACTACCATTTCTTGCCTGCACACTATTCTGCAGATTCACCTATGGTGTGACACCTGCTGACTGTATAGAGGTCAGCATGGCTGTTGAGCCTTTTTGATCCACGTACCTGCAGATCAAATAATAGTTTTGAACTGATATTCGGGATTTTCACGTTTAGGAAAATCTGCCAGATCTGTTAGATCTGACAGAAATAGAATGCAATTTTTAAGAATAATTACAATTTAGAATTTACCACTAGAAATACCACTAATCAAACAAATTTAACCCTGGTGTAGGAGGATAGTTACACAAATAGCTTTCGTTGTTATCTTTGGTCCTTACATTCAATTTCAGTTCGTGCTCTTCATCGTATTCTGGAGCAGAAGAATCATCGTAGTCATTGGCCTGTAGATCGTCACCCCATCACAAGCTTGTTGAGTGTCTTAGTGAAGAGGATGAACGAAGCGGATGGGTTGTACCAGATGTTTGGACAACTTGGTGACGTCATATTGTTAACTGGGTGAGTAACAGAAATGTTAACATGAGTCAATGATGGCAAAGAAATCAAGAGCAGTGATAATTGATACCTGAACTTTAGGTTTCTTTGCATTGGCAGATCCGAAGGAATCAAAAATCGTTCAATTTCACGAGGTTTTAAAATATATAGGGGAAAGGATTGAAGCCTCCGACAAGAAATCCTGGATCTATCACTGGTTTATACTAATTTTCGTAGGTTTGTGTAGGCTGCAGTAGTTGATCCCGGATTCGCCAGATAGAGGGGAGGGGGCGTTAACCACAAGCGCCAACCTGCATTTTGGCCAATTTTCCTCATAAAACTGAATCAACACAAAGATTATTGGACCCAATGTAACGTTTTCAGATCGTCCCCCTAGATACTGTCGATTTTCCCTATCACACAGGATTTAAAGTTACATACGGCAAAAGGAGCATCTGAAACCCAAAAATCATGATTTCCTGATTTCAAATCCCCCCCCCCCTCCGCCTCACTGTTTGTACCTTTACATGGTTTGAGGTAGGGAAACTCGACAACGTCTGTACCATGTGAAATAGGGGGCACGGTCTGAAAGGGAGGCATTCTAAAAACGTTTCACCGGTGGTCATGCGTCCCTGGCGCCCCTCTTCGATCCGCCACTGGGTGCCATCTAAACTTTCTGCGAGGCATTTGAACAGTTTATGGTGTGGCATCCCAGTGCAGTACAGCCAGAACAGTGAATGCATTAATCACCTATTTTTCTGAAATTGAAATTTTCCGAAATTAACGTGTATTTTGTTTCATTTCAGCAACGATACTTTTGAGGTGGTGAAGGAGTTTCCGGTGAACATGTTGGATCGGTTCGAGGAGCTGAGCGGACATCGGGCGAGACCTGCGATCGTGCTCATCATGCAGTACGGACAGAATTTCTCCGGTCCGAACTACGACGTGTTCCGGGAGGACAGAGCCGTCGGTAACGCTGACGTCGCCCACAAGTCCAACTTCCTCCATCCAACACTGTATTACTATCCAAAACTTCCAACAGGTAAGAATCAGTCTTCAGTGGTGGATTCAGGATTTCTTAGACGGCGGGAATCAATCCACTGTACCCCGTAAATTCGACAGTGTAACTCAGAATTTGTGATTTTGGTGATGACACAATCTTTCTTGTCCTGGTGAATTTCAAATCGCGTTACTTGTATGATTGTTGGAAACGCCATAGAGAGCCATTGTGGCCAGTTATTCAGGACGGATCCAGCAGGTAAGGGACGACGACCCGTATAAATAGACCATTTCAAACCTCAACTGCTGTTTGGCAAGTTGACCACAGAATGGACACACCTTGTATCATTTCGCAGAGGCAAATTCTTGCAAGAGTTTGTGATACATTATCGTGCAACATACCGCGACGATCAGTTCTTCACAAATTTACAAATTCTCCAGTCATTTGAGCTTTTCCTAAATTCAGTGATCAGTTGCAATTAAAAGAATTTTTCAAACTTGCAACCTGCTGTGTAGAAGGCCAAAATGTTACCACACAGCCACCAATACATAGGTAACAGAGATAATCTTTAAAATCATACCCCATTGATTTGGCCAGATTTGCTGAATTCAATGAACTCGGTGAAGTTCCACTCATTTGCAGTAAACTCCGTTGGTTAATCATTGGTGGATCCAAGAGGGGGCGCAGGGATGCGCTGACTCAATGAATATAGGGAAAAGTAGCCAACTTGGAAAGCATTGTTTCGGGTCATTGCATAATCTTATGTGAGCATGTTCTCTCAATGAGGACATCCTACTTCGACACTGACTTCGCTTCACAAATGAAGTTTACTAAATTCCTTTTAATTCATTGCTTCGATCCCTTCTCCACCAAAATTTCTTCGTTTCATGCATTTTTGGGGAAATATTGGCAGAGTAATAGGTTGGTGCACCCCTTTGGGGTTGGCGCTCCGCCGTTTGATAAATCCTGGATCCATCACTGTTAAGTGTATGATTAAATCCTAATGGCTCTTTTGAGAATAGAATTTTTCGATGTTAATTTTGGAATTTTGAAATTACATGTTTGTAGAGAAGGAAATGGATTCCAGAAGAGATGGATGGCCTCTTGTTAAACCAAACAGAATCCATCATATTGTGGAAGACTTCCTCACTGATTGGACAGGTTTGCAAACAATTCAGTTCAGATATGACATGGCTATGTAAATAGTGTGAACAATAAATCCCAACTTCTGTTTGCACTTTCCTCCACTTTTAAATTGAAAAAAAGTAAAACGAATGGAGAAAATATCCAAATAAAAAAAGTGAAGTTGGCTGGCAAAAGCAACGAAGAGCTATGAACATGGTTTTCGAAAAGAGGAATTTTCAGTTTCATTTTAAATTTGCCATCCACCGTTACTGTCCTTGATCTGAAGCCAGTGCGCAACAATTTTAGCTTCGTTACCAAATACCAGAATTCCCACCATTTCGCTGTTATTTTGGTGAGGAAAAAAACTCGTGTAAATTCACCAATAAATTTAATTTCAAATGTCTATAACGTTTAATTCTTTTTAAAAAAAATTGGAGGACATATGTCCTTTTTGTGGGCTCCTCATGCCCCTGGTTTGGACTTCACCCCTGGATTTTATGTCTCTTCGCTTGCCTCCTTGATTGCACATCAATGTACGACATCTGCTGACATCTTTCAAGCAATAGTGGGATTCGAGCCTTTAATTTTTTTATTTTGCACGTTCCAGGTGCTACTACCCACATTCTACCGTTACGCCGTTTCTTGCAATACTGCACTGCTAAGGATCTGAGCCACCTTACTGCTGACGAGTGCCTTGCGATCGCCCTCACTCACACCACAGTACCCCTCACCTGCGAACATTTGTACCTCAAGGGTCAGGGCATCGTCCTCCACCCGGATCTCCAGGACACCATGAAGGCTCCAGAACTTGACGTGGATATGGACGCTGAAGAGAAGAACGCAGTTTATATTGACAGTGAAGCGTCTTGAAACCGACCGACTCTGCTGTGGTGGTGTTTCAATGAAAGTGAGCTGTATCCATCAGCTTTTGCAATGTTTTCAATTTCACAGAGCTGCCAAACTGCAAGGGAACTCCTCCCTGCAGAACACTGAAAGTTAGGCCCGTTGAGATACAGAAACAAATGTTTGTACTCTCAATTTTATGATCAGCATTGTATTTTGTTGCCACTTTGGTTAGCACACCGTGGGAACTTAAAATGTTTTATCTGTTCGTTTGGCCATTTACATTCAATAAAAAAAATTGTTTAAAGTTTGCTCTCGCTCAATATAAAATTTAAATAATCTAGTTTTCTTTACAGTTGCATTTATACAAACTTCAGTTCAAATAAAGTATAAATATATTTGTAACATAATTCTTGTGTTGGCTTGCATTTAATAATAAAAAAATCTTTTCAAATTTTTATTTTTGAGAAACCTACACAGAACAATAACAAACTTCGTCTTTGTTTTTATTTTCAAGAGATTATACAAACTGAGCTTTTCCCATCAAAAATAAACTTTATCACGTTTTTCTGTATATTTACAACAATGACCAAAACAAGAATGTTTCTACTACTTATGTGTACATGATCCACAGCAATGATGAGGCCAAAACGGTTTCAAGTTCATCGGAAACAATTTGAACACATAAACGAATGGAACGTTCAACTGGAATATGAAACTAGAATGTTGTCAAGTCAATTTGTCGGTAACGGTAACAATAACGTTAACTGTCTGATATCTTAGCATCAATAATACTATATTGTCTGAAATTCAAATCGGAGAGCAAACAATTCAATTTAAAATTTTGAATGTTTGCCATTAAGCAACGTTGGACCCTGTTCGCAAAAAACGGGAGGGAGTGTATTAAATAAAATTGGGAGGGATTTTGCCCGGCAGGTGAGGAAGTGGGGTTGTTGGTGATGTCAACTGCGGGTGGGGGATGGGGGTCATGTTCTCCGTTTGATAGACAATACCTTATGTATACCTTCGTCCAATCGTGTCTGATAGGACGGGTTTCAATTTGCCGTCAAATTCTGCAAGAAATAAAAATTAAATGTTCGGTTTCATTTTGAACATGAACTGTTTCCAGTCTGGTCAGTCGTATACTTCTCTTATTTTGCATATATTTCCTGTAATAGAAGCTCCGTCCAATAGGCAGCTAGTGCACCATTTCTGTGGCCTCAAAAAAGAAAGGAATCAAGCAAAAGCAATGCCAACCATTGACCAGTTTCTGGGACGTGTCGGCACATTGACTATGCTATTTTATCCTGAGTACAGTGTGGTTTTTCATGGTGGTTGTAGTACTTGTACTTTTTAAATCTTCCACCTAAATGTCTACTCATACAGAGCAAAGGCATTTTCACATTCGGAATGGCCTTTCCATAGTAGCCATTTTGGAGAAAAATTGGGAGCAAATATTTATTGAGAAAATATTTGTATCCTTTCAAATTGATGTCAATTTTGCATTTGCTAGGTCTGAATACAGTCTTCGGACAAACAAGAGTGAGCTACAAATGATGGGCTAACTAAAGGCCACACACTACGAGGCTCGTGCACACTAAGGGAAAGCGAATGTCAAAGCGACAGCATTAACAAATAGGTTCTAAAGCCTTGTTCACACATAACGAAAATTAGCGCTACGGACGAAAAATGGGTTGCACAGCTACTGGTGGTGATGATGTTCATACATGACCTCAAAATACGTTTAATACCCATGTGTGAACAGTAACATACGAAAGCATGAAACCCATTCTTGAACGGACTAAATATCGGACTGAATCCTGTTACGTGTAAACCAGACTTTAGCAATTCCCATTGTGAGTTTACAAAAGAAAAGCGCCAAACATCCTGTGAACATTTCGCTATTTCCGCTTCCGTTCAGTGTAAATGTACCCTCAAAAGAGATCACTCGGCGACAAATGGTCGGATCAGAGCTTTTACTACTGGAATGATCGATGGGAGACCTCCGTCTTTACGATGTCTTAAGAGGCTTTTTGTTCCTGATAAGAGATGTCTTCAGCCCTTGTCACCAACACTAATAATTCATGGTTAATGAGATTCCTGAAGCCCTTCATTCCAAAGCGCTTTTTTGTTGGTTT
>JBCAUG010435117.1:0-15919 GCA_038406175.1 Haplosyllis leylae
CATCATCGTGTGTCCGTACATCACACTTTTAGTTTCGAAGTTTTGCAGTAACAAGTTACTTCAATAGCAGACAAAGGGCATACTTCGAAAATACGAAAATACTTTACAATCCCCAAAGAGAATCAAGTAAGAAACTAAAGGAGATTCTAGCTGGACTGTATCACTCTTTTACACATTTTCATTGTTGCTGCCTTCGGAAAATAGAAACTCCTTTTGACACCTGCTCAGCCTGAGGGCTTAGAATTTTGAGGCCAAAGTCTAGAACACCTTAGATGATTGTTCTTGCCTCATAACTCAGTGGCTGCCTGTTCCCATATCTGGGATAATGGTAGTTCATTTGCATACGAGGCATTTAACATAAACAGCGCGTGCTGAAAATACCAACCCTCAAGGAAAAAGAGATTTAGATGGATTTCTACTAGTGTCTTGTGATATAACAGACATAAACAGACATTACGTGAGAGTCTGATAATCTTTCTTCAGGCTCTGCCAATCGGCTGGCCAAACGTTCTGATTTCATGGTGTTGGAACAGTACCAACTACAGCCTTTTCTTTTTGAAAGTACACTGCCTTTAGGTTTTCAGCAAAATCGTTTTGCCCCTTCTGCCGCTTCAATTGTGTAGTCAGCGTGGGGAACACTGTGACAACTCATCTTTTGACTCAGACAATACATATCATTTCTTTTGAGCCAATCAGCGAAAGGCCAACATCAAAATCATTCCATGGACTAAGTGTGAAATCAGTAAGTACAGGTGTGATTGGCACATTTTGGCGGGCAACGCCAAGAGAATTATATCAGATAGATCTAACTTGAATCGTTTGTATTTTTAAATTAATAGTTTTATTTCCCCTTTGTTTATATTACAGGACCTCACACACTTCCATTGGTGGAAGGACTGGACCTATCGGCTTTCGTCCCGGAAGTCATGTGCCCATCTATGATGAGCACGCATTGGAGAGAGATATGCCGACGCTGCGTCCGCAAGATGATTTCATCAATGGATATATGAATGGATCTTTTGATCGTAAGTATCCTGATTCCAGTGCCATTTGCTGTTCGTATGTCCTGAAGATTTAGATCTATTTTGATAAAGATTGTACTTGTTTGAAAATTTCTAAAATTTTTGTCCCTCACAATAGTCTTCCTTTATTTCAAAACTAGGTTTGAATAAAATTTGTACTTTTGACATTGTCTTTCTTGAATATTCACACTTAGTACGAAAGACTTGTCTTTATAGAGATTTAGGTCAAGGTCATACCATACTTGACCTTCTTGCACTTTGAGTAAACTAACATAATGATTGATGACGTGTATTAAAGGTGAACCGTACGGATTACATCGTCGACAACGGGACCCACATCGAGAGGATAAAGGTCAAGGTCATTTCATTGTCATCTAAATGTCAATGTCATAGTCAACTAATATTACACCTAATATTTTACGAGTGTATACTATATGTAAGGTGTTGGCATCCATAGAACGTGTGTACTTATGTGAAACTTCGTAATCATAAGCAATACAAGAATTGTATCTCAGATCTAGCGCACTTTCCAATTAGCTACACAATGACTCACATTTAGCGATACGATTTGAAGTTAGAATCTTAGATTGAATGACCTGATGGAGGTATTCCTTTCTTGTATTGTTTTCACTTGAAACAAGTGCATTGATATTATTTTACTTATTTTAATTAGATTTTTGAGATTTTAATTTAATACAATTGGTCCGTTTCGTTATATTTTTATATTTTAACTTTGTGCTTTATTGGTAACGTTAACAGTGATTGAATTGCTTACGAACAACTGGCTTTAAGTAGAAATACTCAGTAACAGAATAATAGAAGATATAATTTAAGCACTGATAATAACTTAGGTATAATAATCTGAAAAAAAATTAGTGAGAAACAGATCCTTCTCAACAAAACTAGCATTAATTTTTTGGCGTAGAATTGATAGGAACATTGAAGTCATTAACAGTGTCGCATCTTCATTATATTTTTATATTTTATAAGTATCAGTCTGCTTGAAATTTTTTAGTTTCATCAATAACTTCTTTTCTCTTTGGTGCAATACAATAGTTTGATCATCATTTTAAAATCAGGCACTTGTTGAGTAAATGGATGGTACCCTTTCTCAGCATAGCACACTTTTTTTGATTTCACGTTAGGTCCATTAATTTTAATACTCTTTTCTGTACTGAACTCTATTTTGAGGTCACAATTCCAGCGCGTACTCGTTGACCTCAGACATTAGGTTTCCTACACAGAAAAATTTCCCCTTCAGACAAAATCTTGAGAAGTGGCCTTACAAAGGTTCTTTGAACTCCAGAAAGCAATCACGAAGCTGCCATCCAAAGTTTCAAAACAACCATTTCAAACCCCACAAATAAGACTATTGTTCACATAATGAGGTTTTACATTTGGTGCAGATTGGTTTTCAGGGAGCGGCCCGTTGCGTGCGGAGGACGTGGAGCTGTACAAAGGGTGGAACAGGCGGAACCACCGGTGCGATGAGTATGAGACGGAGGGGCTGATCATCCGGCGAGGAGACCCTTTCAGCATCAACGTGACGTTCAGCCGCGCCTACAACAAGGACACCGACAAAGTTGCGCTCGTCTTCTCAATCGGTTAGTACACACAGCATACTTCATCAGTACTTGAAAAGAGGCAAAGCTGGCATTTTTGAAAGGTTGGAAAAGTTGAAAAAAAGATCACTTGAGGTTTTATTATGACCTGTCCAAATTTTATCTTTGTTGAAGTGCTTGGTTCAAAAGATTTAAATCAAAGTGAAACTTTATAAGCTCCACTAACTTAGGAGCTGAGATGAGATTGAGTTGAGTTCAGATGTTGTCCATATCTAAACTTTACACTCCCTAATATTTCATTTATTTCGAAGATAGTCCTTTGTTAAAGTCTTCACTGCAACCAGGCTGCAACTTCCTACTTTTGTTTCTATTTTTACATTGCAATCTAACTGAAATACTTTGTTTTTAGGAAAGCCGCCAAGCCCTAGTAAGGGAACCGTGGTGAGAGTGCCGGTAGATGGAGGTGCTGCAGTGTCGTACGGACATGCGCATTACGCACCTGATTGGAAGTGTAAAATAAGTAACAACAAACAGAACTCACTGGAACTCCAGATTACACCGCCCCCTGGTGAGTAAAAAAACCAGAGATAGACAGACAAACAGCCAGCCAGATTTACAGATAGATAAATAGGCAGAAAGAGAGCACATAATATAATATGAAAGTTTATTTGAAAAATTAACATGTCACATTCTACAAATAGGAAAAGGTGAAAACAGAATTCATGACATGTTAGTTTTTCCACTTTTCTCATCTTCGAATAAATGCGTCAATAATTCGAAGTAAAACTTTGAAGAGTAACTTATTGACATATCTGGTATGATTGATTTCTAGATGCAATAATCGGTCGTTACTCGCTGCTAGTTCAGGCTACGACGAAACTTGAGGATGGAACTAATAAGCACAACCGGTACAAGCATCCGGAATCCTTCATCGTACTCTTCAACGCTTGGTGTAGAGGTACAAAATTGTTTTCGAAGCCATTTCGGGGAACTTCAATTGAAGTTTTCTTAAAGTTGTAATTCGAAAAATTCCAAGTATTTTATTTTGATTTCTGTTTTGGATTTAAAAACGGACATACTTTTCTGTGATTTTTAATTCAACTTTTTTTTATTTTACAGATGACCAGGTATTCATGGACTGGGAGGACGGACGTAAAGAGTACGTGCTGAACGAGACCGGAAGAGTCTACGTGGGCGGCGCCAAGAAGCCGCAGGGCAGACCCTGGAACTTTGGCCAGGTAAATACAACTCTTTCGTTCAGCCACGCCGCCATTGTGATAACGATAGGAACTGTGACTTGGGATGAATAATTTGCAATTTTTCAACAAATTTTATGGTTGTAGATTATCAAAATCTAATAACAAGTATGAACTTCTGAAAATATGCTAATCACTCAACAATGGACACAAATAAGACCAAACACATGAATTATAATTGTTATGCTTTAGATCAATTTTATTGCCACGTCGTTTCGGCTTTCAGACAGTGTGAATGGGTTTTACAGTGGCGGATCCAGGATTTCTGAGAAGAGGGCGCCAACTCCAAGGGGGGTGTCAACTTACCATTTGACCAATTTTTCCCGAAAACTGGATGAAAATAAAGAAATTTTGGCCCGGGGAGGGGCAGGAGGGGTCCCTGGCGCGCCCAGATCGGTCACTGGTTTTAAGTCTAAGCCTGATCTATCTATTCATTCGTCTACCGTTATGTTTTCAGTTTGAAGACGTTTGCCTGCAGGCAGCACTTTTTGCTTTGGAGAAAAGCTCTCTGACCACACGTGGTCATGGGAACCCAACACTGGTCTGCCGTGCCCTGTCTTCAATGGTAAGATTCAATTACGTCATTACGTGATGAAGCTGGAATATCATGACATCCTATTACTCATAAAAATTCAGTCAAATTTACATATGGTCAGTAACAAGTTATTGTAGATCCATCAAGAAGGTCAAAATGAGTTGTAAAATAGTTTTAAATCACCCCAGCGAGCAAACGGGAGTACTTGATTTATATTTTAACGATGCGACAAGAAATAACGACATCCACGTCCAGCCAATTGCAGAGACGATGAGATTAAATTTGTCTGTAAATATGGCCTGTAATTGTTTCGAACAGTTCAGTTATATTACGATGTGAGAAACACAATTGATACTGGACACATGTCTCTTGATTCCACAGGCGAACAGTTGTGACAGAGAGTGGGGGATCTTGACAGGAAACTGGTCCGGTAACTACAGCGGAGGGAAGAGTCCGACCCAGTGGGTCGGAAGCGTGGAGATCCTGCGGGAGTACTGGAAGACCAAGCGGCCTGTCTGCTTCGGACAGTGCTGGGTCTTCTCCGGCCTCCTCACCACCTGTAAGACTTTTAAGTTTTCTTCTATCCCTCTAAGAACTGCACCATGACAAATCTGTTCGGGAAATGTGTTATCATAAATCTCAGAAATGTTTGTTTATCTCGACTGGAATTTTTGATTTGTTGATCAGTTTGGGATTATTGCATAGTAATATATTTGAGTTGTCCCTTCATTCGAGTTTTTCTATCAATCGTCATTTCTGCCAAATTCTGGAAGAATCCTGCCTTGGCAGAAAATGACGAATTGTAGAAAAAAAATCGATTCAAGCTTCTAAATTTCCCTAGTTGGTCCAAACAATATTAACCACAGGCCAAAATTTTGGTGAGAATTAAAGTCAGGACCTTATTTTGGAGCCTGATGTCCTACCAATTCAACCACAGAAATTGCCTCATAAATTCACCAGTACCATGCATTAACATCTGCCACTAGTTTTGTTAAATTGAGCTACTCAGACCAATTTGACAAAAAGGATTCAATTAAGGAAAACTTCGATTGATTACAGTGGGACGCACGCTTGGAATCCCGACCCGGAGTGTGACGAACTTTGAATCGGCGCACGACACGGACACGAGCCTCACGATCGATCGCTTCGTGTCCACGGAAGGAAAGGAGATCCCCGGCATGGCGAACGACAGTGTCTGGTAAGGGCTTGGTAACCATAAACTAGGATTACAATAGATCACTCTTATCCCGATTTCTGTTTGAAGTTCCATGTCCTTGATTCAAATTTCCACCGTGTTACCCCCAACCTCCAAGGCAAAATGGGTGACTCTCAAAATGGCTGACCAAAGACGACCACCATAAAATTTATGACCAAAGGCACTTAGTCATGTTTTATCCTTATCTGAGAACCACTTTTTTGTTCTTGACGGCACCTTTACACGTACATGTAATACATGCACACGTCCATCCTGAAGGAACTTCAGAAAATTCAGACTAAAACAGAAATATCACTAATTTCTGACAAAAGCTTTACAATGAAAGTCTATGGGGAATTCAGATTTCGAATGGTGCAGCCTCCACTGCTGACCTTACAAAAGTAATTTTTGCAATAAGAATTGCACATTAGTGTTGTGATCTGAGTGGCATGGCCATTTTTTAAGTTTTCAATTTAGAATTAGGTTAGAAATTACAAAAACAAGTATACGGTTAAAAATTTCTGAATAATATCCAATCAGTAATTCTGACAACTTAAACTTGCTTCACTAATTTCTGACAGGGTGTCAGAAATAACTGACTTCAATGGAACATTAGGACATTAGGAGAGTCAGAAATTAGTGATTGATAAACCAGTTTGAACTGGTTTAAACTGGTTTGTGCACAGTTGTCAGAAATTAGTGATCAACAAAAAAGGGGTGGTCGTACAAAATGTTAATTTTCTTTGATTCCCTGCATACATTTAAATATTATCTGGTAGAAAATCCCACTACACAATCCTTTCAAACTATGTAATGATTTTCAAAGTGGATGCTCAAATGTCTGAGATATTTGTAGATTTTTCAAGGGGAAAATCCAAGAAAAATTCCACCCATTGACTTCAATAGGTCAGAAATTAGTGACATTACCATTTTAGTCTGAATTTTCTGAAGTTCCTTCAGGGTGATTACGTAGGCGAGTTGCAATTTACACCTCGCGCGCTGCAGAAATGAGTATAACCACTTATTCTAGTGCATTTTTGTATGGGTAAAATAACGTACTTTCTGAAACCGTCTGTAGATATTTTCACACAAAGATTCAAAATTCAAAGACTTTTATTTTAGAAGTTTTACGTTACATGGAATAAGCATTGCTATTAATTGATTGTGATTTTTTCGGCAAATAGTACTTTCCTTGATCCTTGATCTCTTGGTCCACATCTTGGCACCATGATCACAACATCCATGAAAATGGGAACAACAATATATCTTTAATTTTTAAATTTGTTCGTGACAGTGAGTGGAAGGACATGCGTTGTTTCGTTAAAAAGATCAATTTATTTGCAGGTCGCAACAGATGTCATCATGGCGTGTGGTTTACTTCCGAAGTTTCCTTTTGAAGCGGGTAGAAGTGTAAGCGACCAAGTCGGCATGATTCAGCTTGAGGATGAAGATGTTGTGGACTGATAATTTAAATTTTAAGAGTGTGGGAATTAATTCCCGCACCATCATTGGTGGATGTGGATGTGTCACAGGATACTTAACATTTGGTTAATGATTTTCGTCCAAGAGCCAATAACGTTTTGAGTTTTTGAGATTTTTGTCGTTGTTGAAACAGTCAGAAGTTTGAATCTTTGGTAATTCTGATATTGGCCAATTTCATTGCAGTAATTGATTCCTTTGCCAGGCAAAGAGACTACTTTGAATATTTTCTGAAAGCGATTCCATAAATTATTAAAACCACCGATCATTCACAAAATCAATTTTAGAAATTATTTAATTAATTTCTGATATCAGAAAGAAGTACATTATTTGGAGTATCTATTAGTTTACATAAATCGCGGTGCACCTGCACTCCTACTATAATTTCAGAAAGTGATTTTCAATAATTTACAAAATCACTTTCTGGCATTATTATACATTCTGAGAACCCCCCCCCCCCCTTTGAGTTTGTCTTTGTGATTCTGTTTCAGTTAAAGGATACACTCTAACCTGAATTCGACTATATCTAAAATGTAAATATTGATATTTTGATTTCATGGATAGAGCCGAATTAGCTCCCAACTGTATCCATCACTAATAACGCAGTATGGTTGGATACAGTCAACAGCAAATTTGACTGTATCTGTGAAATCAATATTTACATGTTGGACACAGTCAAATTAAGGTTTAACTCTGGAATAAACAAAGCCCTTAAAGATTCAGACTGGCAACTAAATGTCAACTTTGCTCAGTCAGGAAGGCGTCAGAGTGACCATCAAGAAGTCTTGGGTTCTTTCCTCACTAGGAGCATATTTTTTCATGCTAAATTGTTTGTGCTCTTCCCTGTCTTTATTGGTTGCTCATTAGAGTCACCTTAGTGGTTGATTGGCTGTTTCTGCCCCAAAATTTTGGGCCCATGGTGGGGACCTATGAAGGCCTTTTGCAGCTCTGTGAATACAGATGGGGTGGGGATTGTACTTGCAGGTGGTGGGGACACCTCAAGACTATATGTCAAAACCAAACTTTTTGAACTTTTTGCATGGAGAGGCAGTGGAGAACAAAAAATACATGGATGTGAGGCCTCATGCCATTGCCTTGCAGAAAACGACTTTGCCGTGCCATGAAGTAGCATCATCATGCTGGAAAATGACATTGCCATGCAAAGGGCATAAGACCTCTCACCCATAGTTCAAACTGCATGGGTGCGAGGCCTCATAAATTCCCCTTGACGAGCCACCTGGTGAAACTTTCGCTACCTGATATTTGTCAATGTTGCCAACTTGAGTGTTATGAGTTCAATTCCCACTGGAACAACTTTTATTTTTTGCTCTTTTTGAAACCCTTCGATGTCGGTTTTGTACAAAAATACCAGAAATGTCAGGTTTGTGTTGTTTACGAAAACCCTGTGAATGCCTATTTCGTGGAGAAATGTTTTGCCAATATTTCTGAAATTTCTGTCGATTTTCACATGGAAAACGTCATGCGATCGAGTTTTTCACAGTCACACAAAGTTGGCATTATTGCCAATTTACAATCAATTACAATCAAAGTAAATTATAATCCGTAAACTAAGTTCAGTCGAAGCGGTGAAGACCACTTAACCTTCAGCAATGAGTTTGTGTTGCCTAATTTCACAATACCATGACTGAAAAATGGAAAAAGTCCACAAATATGAACAGAAAAGCTCGAAGCGTCATGCTTGTCTTACGTTAAAAACAATATCAAGTTTTCTCAAACACTTGAAACTGGAATTTTTGCACAGCTTCTAATGGAGATTAATTGGAAATGGTTACAAGCTAAATTAATTTTAATCCAATTTAAATTTTTCATAGTGGTTGCAACTAAAACTGGAATGATCGATAACTGCAGCTAACTTATTTTAAAATTTAAGCAATACAAAAAAATCGTTGTGCATCGAAAAACTCGAATGCACACCAAGTTTTCCACGAACTCAAATACTCATTTTGAAACGGCAGACTTTTTAGTTATTCTGGTCGGGGGGGGGATACCCTGACCAGGTGACCCTACCCTCCCCCCCCCCAGCTAGGTCTGACCCACGGGGGAAGGGGGTACCCTCACCAGGAGTCTATATTTTTAAATTGAATGTTGTTTTATTTAAACTGTAATGAATGATTATGTGTACGTCAGTTTCAAGCTAGCTCTTTTAAAGCAATACACTAATAAACACTCCCGGATCTCCTTTATTCCCACATTCCACGAAGACAAACATGAATTCCAAATTGATTTATATAATTGACGGTCCTTGTGGAAAACAACATCCACCGTTCAAAACACCGTGATCACCGAAGTTCAAAATCAAAGGGTCGTGAACTTTATTTGCCTTATTTTTTATATTTGAAAGACTTCGTATATTTCTCTGTTTTCTCTTTCAAATCAATTTTGACAGACAAACATGTTTTTAATTTTCGATTCAGCGAAAGACATTATTTTTAAAAAAAAAAATTTTCATCTAAGTTCAAGATCATGAGGTATGTCATCGGCCAATATGTCATGAACTATCTTTGCAATATTTTTGAAATATTTGAAAGACGGTAAGTATTTGTTTGCCAAGATTTTAGACTCATTTCTTGGAACTTCATATTTCTGGTTCTTTTTTCCTTCAAATCAATTTTGCAAGATAAACATGTTTTTAACTTTCGATTCAGAGAAAGATATTGTTTTTCAAGATATTTCTCCTTGGTAGTCTATCCAATCATACTTCAAGAATGTTTTTGGCATCGTTGTTCCGACCCTATAAAAGAGCCCAGCAAATAATTTCAGCATTCACAACGGATGACCGGTATGGCTGGCCGAGGTAAATATTACAAATATTTTTTAAAAGTATTTTTTAATGAATAGTATTTTAAATGATACCCGAGACAATTTTGTGAAATGAACGATACATCGATGCGATGTTTCCAATTGTTTGTTTATTTTCATAGGCATGACGGTAGTTTTCATCATAAGCGGTATTTTCCTGTTGTCGAGACAAGTAAATTCTCTAATACAGCAACACCATTGGAGAAACGGAGCAACGGATACAATTTATCAAATTCAGTACCAAGTACCATTAGAATCAGACTTTGAGGGAAACTGGAGGGTCTCACTGCAGTTTTCTAAACCGGTGGCAAAGGTAGGTAATTTTATTAATTTACCAATTCACAGCAAATAAAGTGAAGAAAATACTTCTTATTTTGAGGTTGTCAGCAATACTGACTTTATTTTTAAAACGGTTGTCTGTGAGATTTTTTCTTTAGCTTTGAGTGTCTGCGAAAAACCATTACCTTTACCAATAGGTTGTTGATACAGAATCACTTCTTTTAGTATGGAGATTCGGCCTACGTGGAAATTTTTAGACCATCCAATTTTGGACATGTCTAAAAAATAAGACGTCCAAATGAATATAAATATTGAAATGACTAAACATCTGTCGAATCTCCACAGAAATAGAAATGATTATATCATCAATTTGTTGGTAAAAGTTATGTTTTTTCACAGACACTTGAATTCACAGACACAAGCGAAAAGCGAAGTCAATAGTTCCTGGCAATCTCAAAATAAGAATCATTTTCTGTACTTTCTGCAGTGTGTAATTTGTTAATTTGACTACTATCGCCACTGAGATCTGCGCCGCTGGTGGTCTTTTGAGAACCTTGATTTTTATTGTGCGTATGCAGCCTACCAAATTGGGAAAATTATGTGGTAATGAACTTCTAGAACGTCTCAAAAGAGATTAGGACCCGGCTGTCTTTTTTGGTGATATTTCTCATTTAGGCCATGCTGCTATCTTAATATATTAATTACAGACGTTGTTTTATTCCATACAAGTTTAGAAGATAGGTACACATTCAATTTGAAGTCGTTTCAAAAGGGTTTTGTGCAGAAACACTTTCACAGTTTTCCACAGAAACAACGATAAAAATTAGAAGTTTGGCACAGATATGTTTTACATCAAGGACTTTTTAAATAATGTGCTCATGGTTCATATTAAATACTCTTAAACTATTCCTTTCATTTTCGTAATTGCTATTACGCTTTACTTGCAGATAACAAGCTGGATTAGCGGTACAGAATCTGTATCTGCATCAGGAAAGGAATGGGTATTGAATTCAAGATGGCCAGAAAAGTTTACAGATAATTTCAATCTGGTGTTTCATGCAACTGTAGAAGAACCTTTGCACTCCGACATTGGCTTAACTGCTTGTCTTACAGCAAATCAGAACCAGGAAATAAACTGTGAGATTCTGCCTGAACCCTTGTTAAATGAAAACATAAGCTGCTTCTCAACGTCTTCTGCATTGTCCTCGAGTTCTATAGTGATTGAAAACCGCTGGGGACAAGGCACCACGTTTTACCAAATCAAAGTCACAGCTGCTCTTGAGACTCCGCTCAGGGGAGAGTGGTGGTTATCACTGCAATTCTCTAAACCTGTATCTACGGTAAGTCCTCCTGTCTCAATGACGGGGTACAATCAGTGTTGTTCAAGATCATTCAAAGAAATAAGAAATTCTTCACTACAATAGACTGCAATGGCTTTTGCTGAATCAACTGAATTCTGACAATATCCAAAAGTTGCATGTGGGCATTTTTGTATTGTCTGAAAGTTAAAAATAACTTTGACATATTAATCATTCACATCAATTTTAATTCAATATACCATGATAAATCAAATCAAAATTTGTATTAAAAGTTTATTCAGCTTGCAACTACTCAGTGGTTGATCACAAAATGTCGAAATTAGCATCATTTGTTTATTTTTTTCTATTTTTAAACGTAGATTACAACTTGGAGGAATCGCATCGAATCTTCATCCGAGTCTGGACATAACTGGATCCTGAAAAACCCGGATTGGTCAACATTATTTTGTGAGAAATTTGAATTACCGTTTCAAGCAAGTGTAACGGAATCCACAGCAGCTGACCTGGAAATCAGCGCATGTCTGACAGGAAGACAACAACAGCGTCTTGAGTGTGGAAGTACCTCATCAACCAGTACCATCTCAACCGAAGCTCCGACTTCCACAGAACCTTCGGTAACGACAACACAGCTCCCCAGCACTACGCCAGAAAAGACCACCATCCCCCCAACAACAACGTCCTCCACCACTATTCCACCGGGTAGTTCAACAACACAGCTCCGTAGCACTACGCCAGAAAAGACCACCATCCCTCCAACAACAGCGTCCTCCACCAGTATTCCATCAGCTAGTTCAACAACACAGCTCCCTAGCACTACGCCAGAAAAGACAACAATCCCTCCAACAACAGCACCGTCATCACACAGTACATATGATTATAATGAAGCACTGAGCAAGTCCATTCTTTTCTATGAAGCTCAGAGGTCTGGAAAATTGCCTGCAAATAATAGGATTCCTTGGAGGGGAGATTCAGCTCTCAACGACCAAGGACAGATGGGAGAAGATCTTTCGGGAGGTTGGTATGATGCTGGTGACCATGTTAAATTCAACTTTCCGCAGGCGGCATCAGTTACTGTGCTGGCGTGGGGGATTCTCCGTTTTTGGGATGCGTACCTCCAAGCAGGTGAACTGGACAATGTTGTGGACTCGATCAAGTGGCCTTTGGAATATTTACTAAAATGTCATGTTGCTCCAAACAAATTTTATGCTCAAGTTGGAAATGGCCATCTTGACCATGCCTACTGGGGTAGACCTGAGGACATGACGATGACCAGACCTGCCTACTTTATTTCTGCTCCGAATAAGCCCGGATCGGACCTCGCGGGAGAAGTCGCTGCTGCGATGGCCGCTTCTTCAATTGTCTTCAGAGAATATAATGACACTGACTATGCCGATATACTGTTAGGTAATGCAACAATGCTTTTTGATTTTGCCGACAGATACAGGGGAAACTATTCAGACTCTGTTCCTGAAGCTAAAGACTTCTACAGATCATGGAGTGGCTATGAAGACGAGCTTGCCTGGTCTGCTCTTTGGCTCTACAAAGCAACTTTGGACGAATATTATTTGACCAAAGCAACAAATTTTAACCTGTGGTCAACAAATAACTTGTTTTCTTGGGATGACAAAACCGCGGGAGTTGCACTAATGCTCTACGAGCTAGACATTACCAAAAAAACTCAGGCCAAGGCAGCATTTGAGCGGTTCCTCGACAATTGGACTACTGGAAAAAATGGAATAATCATCACTCCAAAGGGACTTTCCTACGGTTTGGAATGGGCTTCTCTTAGATATGCCTCCAATGCTGCATTCTTGGCTCTAGTTGCAGCGAAAGAAGGCATTCAAGTGCAAAAAGGTATTAATTTCGCTAGAAAACAAATTCATTACGCCTTGGGAGATGTTGGGCATAGTTTCGTTTGTGGATTTGGTGTCAACCCTCCACAAAGGCCACACCACAGGGGTAGTTCCTGTCGAGAGGGCCAACAATGCCAGGAAAGTGACTCCAACCCGAACCCAAATATACTGTACGGTGCATTAGTTGGTGGACCTGACCAGAATGACGCATGGGCAGATGTTAGGACAGACTACAAACGCAACGAGGTAGCTATTGATTACAATGCTGGATTTCAATCGTCTATTGCGGGTTTGATAGACCTTACAACTTGAAAGTTGTTTCAGGTATCAGTGTCTTATCTTTGCAAGCTACGTTTGCTTTTGACAAATTTGCAGAACACAAATAAATATGTGTTCGACTTTTTGCCATAATGTACACATGCATGAACACAAAGAAACGAATCGGTTCCCTCTTGTCAACATGAAAGAATATTATGCTTTTTCATTGAAAACATTCTTTAATCAAAATATTTGTTTCATATGTACAAAAGACATTATTTGCACTAGTTTCTTGAGACTTCACAATTTAACTGAAGTACTCAAGTTTTCACAAGTTCACAACAAAAGGTTCATGTAAGTCTTGAATAAATTAACATATAGTTATAAACGCATTGTTTTTGTGATTTTGTGTAACGTATTATTTACAACTTTCAACATGAGTAAAATGAACAACATGTCAAAAATAATCTCCAACACCAATTACTTCTGAAATCATATATCCCACGAACAGAAAATCCCTTTAGTTGTAAAAGGCAAACGAAAATAACATGCGTAGTAAGCTTATTGTTAGGGTAGAACTGGGTTTAACGGTACAAAAGCAACACTGTCTTTCTTTGCAAATTTTAAATGTTGTGAATTCGAAGTATCAAATGTGCAAAGGAAAGACACATTGCGCTTTACGGACACATGTTTGGCACATTTACATAAGAAAGCATACTACTGAAATATCACGCCGTCGACTAAAAAAAACCCACTCCAATACATGGTAATTACTAATTACATGTACTTCAAAGAAAAACATAACTTTACAGAAGAATAACATCTTTGTGAAAAATGTAGCTCTTCATCAATTGGTGAATATGTACTTCAATCATACTCAGATGTGCTCTTAATTTTTTTCTCTTGGAAATTAGGTTATGCGTCATATGCTTCCCTTCCAAGATAGATATTGAACTCGCTAGCTGAACTTTCAATTTTTGATCAACAACACCGAATACCTTCCAAAAAGTGTAAAATAAATTGATGGGACTTTTAATTAAAGCCACGTGAAAGTTTCTTTATTTATCCCGAAATGTACTGTTTAATTCCTTTTCTACATTGTAAAATTTTACACACTGTACCATTATTCCGAGTTTAAAAAGATATAAAACCCCATCAAATTTCCACACAATGTAAGTATTACAATTTGTGGTTCCAAAAACGAAGGATACTTGGTTATTTAATTTGAGACTGGCATCCAAATTACAAAAGGTCATGGTTACAATAATACGATAATACTAATAATAATGATGTCGGCAATGAACGTATTTTGTGGAGTTTGTGCCCTAATTGTGGTACACTATTTAGGTATCACATTCCTTTAAATTGCTATGTTCAACGTATCTTCCACGTAAATACGATCTCCCAAAATTTTGAATGCTTTTCGGATCCTTGTCTTTAATGCTGAACTGAAAGAGCGTTTTCATGACAGTTGAACAGCACCTAATAAGATATGCGTACATGTTGTCTGCACCGTTCAGACAAAGAATAAAATTCTCAAGTATTTACACAGCTAATTGAAACTGTATTTAGTTTCACCGCAACACACATGTATTTCCATCCATACACAAGGTGCATAACGTCGAACGACAAATGTACTTTCTGGCGAATTTGTTTTGGAATTATGTTTGATTATTTAAAGTTTCAAAGTTAACTGCTGCCACTCTTCCATTCTCACAGTCGATACAGTTGCAGAATATTCACCTGCGGAATCAACGTAAACATTGAATTATTTAGAGAAACTTTAAACGTATTTTGTTTTTCTGTTCCAAACAAGAACGTCCTCTTGCGTGGCCGCAAGAGGCGTACAGCCCGCGGCATAGCATGTCCGCTAAAGTAGGGGTACCCTGTTCTGTACAGGGAGGTACTCCCATGTCCTGGCAAGAGGTACCCCATCATGGGTAGAGGCTTATCTGGAATACCCCCCGGCTACAGGCCTGACTGGGGTACCACTCCCTCCCCCAGCTAGAGGCCTGACTGGGATGACCCCTTCCAGGAAAGGACCACAGGGTTCCCACATTTCCGGACTGACAAAATTCCATGATATTTCCATGATTTTTCCAGGTATTTTCAAGAAAATTCCAGGTACATTTCCAATAATATTTAGGCCCCCAATTACAGTACTTTTAGATAAATGTTTACATTATAATAACATAAAGCTTCATCCAAACTTAAATGTACCATTCTTACACTATCCAAAAATAAAACCTTCCCTTTCAGCCACATGTAAACTGAGATACTTCTTAAAGAGCTAATCAGCAAAAATAAATAGTAACATAACTGACATATTATTTTCATTCCA
>JBCAUG010435228.1:0-15918 GCA_038406175.1 Haplosyllis leylae
TATACATATATTGTTGCAAAATGTTTACAAAAATGAAGAAATATGGCAAATAAAAGTAAACAAACTGCAATGTTTACATTCCGAAACAAACATGTTTACTTCCGAAACTGTTTAGGAAGTAATTTCAAGGTCATTTTGGCTCTGGCTCAAGTGGCTCTGGCTCAACCTGAGAGGTATCACGTTTTCACGACTGTCTGTGTCCCAAAAATACCACCTCGTCTGCGAGGCATTCGTACAGGTATGCAGTGTACACAAATAAGTTTGGTAAAGAAATAAATCTGGTCAAATTCGAAATGTAGGAAGGGTGGTATAATACATATTTTTCCTCAATTATATTGTTTAATGATCCTACAGGTGAATTCCTTTTTTCACCCTCAAAATCTTTTCAAAAATTACCAAGAATCGACAAACATATATTTGTAGAAAAGATTCACCTTACCTTGGGTGTAAAAATGTAATTTGAAATGAATCTAACAGAGAAAATTATGTCTTTATGTATTCTAAAACTCATCGATCAAACAAAATACACGTTCCCGAGATTAAACCAAAGATTTCTTGATTTAATGATATGGTCATGTACTAGTAATTACAGTCGGTCACTTTCAAGAAGTATTTCAGTTTCATTCAAATGAAGGTAAGATGACGAATGTATTATAATTTATGTCTGCAGACACAACTCATTACACCTATGATGAGGTTTGCTGGTCACCTCAAATATCGTACCAACCCTTGACAGGATGTCTCATTCCCCAAACGGTTGCAGTCACTCATTATGACTACTTCTGGCGCTTGTTGCCCCCAATTTCTAGCCATATTGCATTAACAATTGCCTCCAATCATCAAGTGCTTAAAGGTCATTAACCCTTTATTTCATGTTAAATATTTGTCTTAAGCTACAGGTTAATGTCAGTGATTTGACCAATTTGAGTTGATGTGACTGTCTTCCACAAAAAGTCGTACTTCCATGAATGACCATGAACGGCCAGGAACGTTATTAAATATGCTCCATTGGAAACATTTAACATCAAACACAGGTCCAGATTCCAAAGGAAATGTGCATGAAATGCCCATTGGTATGTTGCAATTCAAAGCAGAAACGGTCATCTTAGGTTATCATTGACTTAAATCAATGGCACACGCATGTCTGCCCTTTTACAAAACTGACCCATAATTTTGTCAGATTTAACAAAACAAACGTAAAGCACAATTTTCAAGTTTCTTACACATTTTATGATATTAACAGTTAAACGTAGACGATGAAGTGCCTTTGAGATCAGATATGGATAATATCGACATAAAGGAAGAAGTAATTACATTGATAGAGAGCACTGCTGACCATGAGTAACACCCCTATATTGATTGATGGTGCTATGAATATGATAAAATGTGCAGGTAGGCTAGCACCACCGTTGAGTGATGAATGCCCAGATAATAGTGTAGTGACAGGGCACACTCGCGGTCACCTGGGCTCAGGAACACTATGGACACAATCACCTTTAGAAAAAGGAAATGTGTCATGTTTAGAAATATATCCTATTTATTGATAATGAATATGCAGTTGTACTTCAACGGAAAAAAAAATGAGGTGAAACTTTCACCTGAAGGTAAAGTACAGAGTAAACAGTTAACTGTAGAATAACTATTACATCGTATCATGCTATAGTCATAAATAATATAAAATGTCACACTCCGAGTAGAATATTATCAGTTTTCTGTCAATTCGTGTTTATGATGTTAGTTTTGGAGTTTCATGCGAAGATGTAGAGTCTGTGTTGAGGATAAAAAATTAACAGCAGAATCAACAGATGGTGAAATTGCTTTTTACATAGGGATATACCTCATGACATCTCTTTTCAGGATCTCTCACTACCATATTCTCCTGAGATAATTAAACCCTAAAATCTTTTCAATCTGGGCACGCGTACTTTCTGGCACATAGCCGACGAAGAAAATTGAGAGCAATTACATCGTACGAGACCAATAACCACAAGAGTGAATGGGACCAATGACTATTTATATGTCCTTTCGTTGTCTTTGATGGGACTGTACCCCGTTTGTACCCTCTGTACTCGCTTACTGAAACAGATTTGCTGATGCATACCCCACAAGCACGCAGGGTTCGGTTTTTTTGCTATCCTGCTAGAATGCAATTTTGGAAATGGAAGATGTTGTCCGGAGTTATTATGTTGTCTTTGGTAAATATCCACATTTGTGGATCACTGACTAAAGGAACGTTGGCCTCGCCATGGCCTGACTACGATGTAACATGAAAAACACTCTCATAAAATATTTTTAAAGTAGCGGTCACAACTACAAATGGTCTTTGACATGACAGAAATCTGCATATTTCAAATACTCAATTGTAGTTTCCCTGCTTCGTTTTCAACCAAGTCTGGTTAATTAATGAGTCAGTTTTCTACTAAGATGAAAATCAGACGTCATCCAGCATTCCATGCAAAAGGGGACTTGTACTTAACTGAAGCTTGTTCACTGATAAGCATCAAACGTAGTTGAAATGGACGACCTGTATCTGGAAATTGTGGTTAACTGACTTCTCACCTTCATGGAACTGTGAAGGCAGGTGGTCTCTTACTGATAAGTATTAAAACCTGTAAAACCATTATTCCACATTCACGAAGAAGCCATCGGCAAGAAATGTTCCGATAGTATCAAAAATAAGTTGACATCCAAATCATTCAACAAAACAAAATGGTGCTAATACGTTCTCGTTTCACTTAAATCTATTCGATATCGTCTTATCTTATCTGACACCCCGATAGAAAAGGTCACCCGTAAATGAAGACACAGAACAAATATCTGGCTTAAATATCTGGCTTAAATACGACCGTGTCCAGGTACAGATCAATATCTAACGATCAATCTAATAGGACGGCATACTTCTTTCTAATAACTAACCTCGGCGAGAAACGGCATACTGTACTAGTTACTAATTTCCTTATCACTAATTAGCTAACTCAAGACAGAGATAGGATACAAGCCAATGAGGGTCTCCGACAAAATGAACAAATCCAAAATGTATCAATGCCATAATGTACAACCACCAAAAGGAAACTAGATGTCTCTGGATCGGGACCTAATAATCGTGCCTCCAATTGTGTTTTAACATCTACATTACTACAATAGTGTCAAACCTATTGAATGCATTTATATAGTATGATGTAAAATTAATTTTCTAAATTTCGCTATTTGTGCATTTGGATTTGTACGTTTTCTCGTACATTAAGTCAGTGGTACCCTTCACTTGAAAGTACAACGTCCTGCAAAATGGTTGAGATGATGGCTGGACCCGTCATAAAACAAATGTACTGTGAAATGGACCTAAAATACTTGAAGTCAGTGAGCAATGATTAATACATAACAAACATGGAACCTGCCGTTCAGTGCCGTAACACACAGTCATTATATGTTTTAAGAAGCAGACATGGCGCACGTGTAACTTTAATACCTTGAAAGTCTCACACCATATTGATGAAAACGTCTCCAATAACCCAACAAAAAAGCCAGGTGACATGTACTCATATGTATTGTATCAAGAACAATATAGATTAATTTGTCACGGTATCTTTTCATCTCATTGGTATCTGGATGAAAGTGTGAACTTTCGACCTTGCAAAATGGGATATTGAATGTGTATGTAAAAATTCAAAGCCAACATGAAATTTGATGCAGTGAATTGTGTAGAACTAGTCCGTGTCTCATGAAAAGACCAGAGGCGATTATTTCTAAACATCAATTGGACTCATGCAATTGCTTGTAAAAGAGACCAATTACTGCTATGCTTTATGCAGGTCTTGTCGTTAGTTAGCACCAACGTTAATCTTTCCAGATGAAAGGTCCACACAAACATTTAGGAACCTAGGACTAATCCTTTAAAGAATTTAAATGTAGACTCGTACGAATTTATTTCAATGTAATTATCCTCCTTTTTGACTAATAATTTGTAATATTGAAAGTTAAAATCATTACTCATGTGTGAATGTTTCATTTTTTTTTAAAATACAGGTGGTTGGGTGTCTAAACGATAGATAGCCAGGTGAAGACAGTCTGGGTAAAATAAGTGCATCTTCGTGCCGTGACGTTACATTTCTTTTCATGCCAATTGAACTTTAGTCATTAAACTGGGCAAAGCACGCGACGTCCTACAATTCTTTATCTTTCAACATCTTTTTCTACAAATGTAATTAGTTGTAACAACAAACTGTAACCGCATCTACACCGTAGATAGAGACCTCGAAACTGTCTCATAGCTGGAACATTACCAATACGTCCAGGTGTCTGTGTTCTCTTGCTCTATTCATCCTCTGGACTAGATTAGCTGGTCGTCTTTTCCTGTATTTCCAGGGGAATCTTTTACCTTGCGTGATATAATTTCAAAAGGCAGTGAAGACGAGTTTTGTTTAGGGATTTAACGATTCTAGTTTTGAGAGCAAACTTCAAAGCATGGAATTGAAGAATCAAATAAGATGAAGTAATGTTTGTGCATCTCTCCAATGCTTGGTACAGTTTTCGTGAAATAATACGGACATCAAACATCTATGAATACCATTTTCAAATTATCCAATTACACGACTTCCCATCTTTTTTCAAACAGGAAATATTGCAGGATATGATGTAACAATTTTCACACTTACAAGCCAGATTCGTTTTTAAAAACCAGTATCTCAATTCCTGAACTAAAGAAATCATTTGCCTGTCGGCCTTCTTTGTAGTCATTTGTGTTCTGCCTTAGAAAAAGTGAAATGAAGTGTACAGCGTAGACGAAAGTTTTTACGCATCACACAATCTGCAGACGTTTTAAAAGCAGCGCTATGTATGTCTGTGTGCATTTAATATACAAAGAATTTAATATCATGAAATTCATAATGTTGTTATCAGCTTTGCAAACCACAAATACTATGTTCTAATATTGAAATTGGTTTGACGGGCAATTAGATAACCAGAACTATGTTTTCCAAAAATGATTTAATGAATTTTACTTTTTTTTCATTTTTCATTTTTACTTTTCAAAGATTTTATCGGTCTGAATTCACTGCAAAGCATGCAGGGACACGCAGCATTGAATTTCAATTCAAATTCATTTCTTGACACAGAATAATAAAACCGTTATTTCGTTCCAGTATTTAGTTATCTAATGAACACACTCAACATACAAGTTAAAGATATTTTAACGGTAGTTAAACTCTAGGTCTGCCAATTAGACAGAGATACTTGACTAGCATAAATAAGAATGATATAATATGGATTCATTTACCACATAGAAACGTGTGTAAGGAGTTTACACGTAATTTAACTCTTTCTGAACAAGGTATTGGGTGGCAAGGAACCAGGGCACTTGTCGATTTTCACCCTGAAACCAATATTTCGATACACAGACTTAAGAGCATGGAACTAGACAATGTTTACATTCGTTAAGAAAAAACATAGCGATTAAAATGCCAAATTGAAAATGCTTAAAATTTAGATAAAAATCTTATCGAAAATATGCATGTATCATCGAAAATAATAACAACTACAAATGTCAGATATTTATTGGCATGAAAAACAGTGAACCCAAACATAAAGAATTGAAATGAAAAACAAAAAACACAATGGACAGGAAAACAATGGTTATTAAACAAATCAATGCCAGATTTGAACTTTAAAGATTCAAATTCAAATGAAAATAAAGACTTAGACTTATCGGAAGAATATTCATGGTTAACTTCCCCGCATGGGATGATACAGATACAAAGTTGAAAAGTTGAGTTTACCTTTGGCAATATATATTGCTGACAATGAAATTGTATGACTTTCTGTAACCTTAAACATGTGTGTAAACTTCTTGGCATATTTTTATGAATTCATAATTGAAGGCCAACGATACAAACATAAATGAACATGACAGACATGAGAAAGAAGCATACCATTAGCAAATCTGTTCATCAATATGGAAGCAGCCAAACAGACATTTGCTATTTTATGCTAGAAGTACAATAGCCCGAGGGGCAGGGGCATAAAATGGTGTTAATTGAGCTGAACATATAAACAATTCCTTGAAATAACACTTGTCACAGTGGGTATGCTGGATGTGGCTTTGTCCAGAATATAAGTGCAGACCATACCTAGACATGGGTAGGAACGAAAAAGCGCAGAACAGGTGGGGTATCATTCATTATGTCTTACACTCTGTGTAATCAACCACATAATTCACCATCAAGCATGCATGCATAATACACCTTCACCCATTACATGTGAACATTCCTGTGCATGCCTTGTATGGCATCACTTTCAAACTTGCAATTTCAAATTTGAAATATTGAGTTCAAATTACAAATAAAAATGCATTAGTTTATGCAAATCTTCAATTAATTTCTTGCGAAAATTGTGCGTCTCCTGACATAATTAATTAGCCACCGTAAAAACTTTCTGGTTTTGGTTCCAGGTCCTTTTATCTTCTGTTCTCAATCTCAGTAAAAAGACAAGTATTTGAAGGAGAATATTTTAACAAATTATTTGAACATAAATACCCAATTACACTTTAATGTTAACCGCTACCTTCATCTGTAAGCGCATTCATTGTCATTCTGTGAGTCAAATCAAGCATGCTCTAGCCCACACCTTGAAATGAATTTATGCTGCATAATCAGCTTATCAAATGCCTTCTATCTGCTTTATTTGCCAATTTTCTGCTAAAGAAGAGCATTCCACTCGATTGCGACCTAAATGTACACTTGTCGTTTCACAGTGTCATGAGATCAGGACAGCATCAGTAATATTATGAATAAGCCATCTGGTCTACTCTCATAGTGTATTATATTCAACTCCATTTACGATTGGTATACATAATGTACATTAGCAACTTTTTGCCTCCTCATGGCAAAGGTGTTACCCTCATCATACCAGAAGTACATTGTGATCTGTAGAACGGTAAGGAAAGTGTAGGATTCACCAACAGATGGTCAGACAAATACCACCTAAATGTTTATAAATAAACCTACAAGAGATTTTCAAAAGCATTTCTTTACCTTTTGTCAAAGCAGGTGTGATAGTTTTGAAATTAGCGCCGAGATATTAAAATATGTCTTCACTTTCTCGTTCCAAACAAAGAAAATTAGGAAACGAGTATTTCGGCATGTTCACAGAAAACTTATTGAAATAATTTGCCTGAAAATAATGACCAGAATAAACCAATTTGGTCCGTCTATTTCTCAATAATATTTGCAGACATATAATTTACTTTTCTATCTATTTCTATCTATTTTTCTATTTTTTCTATCTCCAGTTTCATCTTGCACTCTTAATACAAGTGACAATGCAATACGAATTCGGTCAGTAAATTATATTCAAACATAAATCAAATTAGTATTCATATGTTTGTATTTGCCTTTGGGTAATGCACACGAAAAGCGTAAACGAAAATAAAGGATCTTATTAACAATAACACTTGATCAGCCCTGGGCAAAAACTGGGAAAGCGGTAATTAGTCAGATTTAAGCACGGTTGTGTGGCCGTGAATGGAGGAGTAGCTACAGGTACTAGCAGGTGACAGATTGGGAGCTACATCTGATGCATGGTACGCTCTTTATCTCGCCACTTCAAAGTTTCCCTTTATTTTCTTTCATTTTTGTTCTTGCTAATGTAAATCCAGGTCTAAAACGTCCGTGAAAAACACATCTACAAAATAACGACCCAATTTTGGCTTGCTTTTTTGTATCTGACACTGAAATTTAAAGTCGTAAAATAAAACATACACTCTGCATGGAATATGGATTGTATAGTACGTATTTCCACAGGTGTAATTCATACTAATGTGTACACGGAAGTGCTTACGCTTCACTACGCGAATTCAATCCACTGTATTATCTCATTAGTGCTTAAATGGTGCGGAAAGCCTAGGCCATCAAAATGACCATACCGCAGAGAACGTTCAAGTATCCCGTGCCCCTCCAATTAGGCAACAGTTTCACAACAAGTGCTGGCGGTGACCCGCGGACATGTAACTTAAGGTGAAAGTAGCAAATTGACCGTATTGGTCTCGCTGTATTGACCCCATAACCCAACATTTAACCTTTAGAAATAATGGTCGAAAATCCCCACAGGCCTGGTTTTCAGAAAATTAAAAAAGATGACATCGATATAAAGATCGATGGGACAAGACTGTTCCAACTTTAGACAAATTTATGATGTGGACATTAGCTTATTTAACGTAACTTAGTATTTTGTTAGTACTAAGTACTATCTTAATGCTTGGTGAAAAAGAATAGTATTCCATACTCGCAAACACCAGTGGACCAAGCGAGGCAGGGGGCCATGGCCCTCCAAATATAATTCATAAAAACGACGGTGCCAAAGGCAGCTGCATAGATCTAATTTTTCTTGATCACCTAGCACAGCTTCTTACTGGATTCACCACTGAGCAAGTGAATTACTAAGTCTTAAATAGATCAACTAAATATTCATTAATTATTTGCACCCACACCCCCAACTTTGTTGTGGGTGTAGTTTGAATGTTCTTTCAAACAAAATCACCCAATTCAAGTACACCACCGTATAGTATCTCTGTGGCAGATATAACATTGTATTAAAACATTGTATTCCTGGGCATTCATTCACTAATAAGTAGTACTTGGGAGAAATCATTTTTCCTATGAAAAATGGTTGCCAAGCAAATTTGGCTAAATTAGGTGCAAATTTAAAGGATAACTGTGCTCCACTTCTATGTCTATGACTTATACAAATTTGAATTAAATTTCATCTAACCTTAGTTACCTCATCTGTAACTCTGTGAATCTTCACACCGTACCGAGGAGAATAGCTCACATGAGAATGATGTCAACGATGCCAAGCACAGACACAACATGATTACGTGGGTCCACTTCAACAAGACAACAATCATTGAACAAAATCAAAGGCAAAGTGTGAAGTTTTTCTATCGGTGTCTGTGGCTATCTACGTCTGTCGCTTATTTGCATCAGTACCAAACAACATTCTTAGTTTTACAAGGAGATGTATATACATCAATACAGAATATAGTCTCTTCCCTTTCAATTAAAATGAGCAGTGCTGTTAACTGTTTTAAATATCGACTTTAAAAAAAGTGTCTCCTGTTACAAATAATGGCCAATTGTCACCCAGATAATTAAAGGAATGGATAAGCTTATTGTGATGACCAGTGGATGAACTCCTTAATAGACTTGTAACCAATAATCAAACTATCAGCCTTCAAAACTCGAAATGTTCATCTTGATCATTCTGCTTTTTGAAATGCCACTTGCTTGTTTTGATTTCATTTCCTACGTTTTAACTGAACTCTTTTCAGTTATTTTTACTTGAGTCTGTTTTTTAAATTCTTTGAAGTAGCACGCGTAATTCCTAGAAATAATACAGTCCTCACAAACCAGGTTCGGTTGTCATTATTCATAATAAATATAAGATACAACAATTTTTGTTCACGTGTAGACAACTATCTGATAAATAAACCCCATTGTATTCTACTTGCATACCAAAATTTGTATCTTATTTTTGTCATACATTAATGTGTTTACTGAAAAACAATGAAGGTTGCGGTCACTTAAAAACTAACTCATTTCATAGATTTAAATTTCCCATTTTTTTAAAAAAATTGTCTACAGAAATGCAATATGTTGGTCACGCCAATTTTTTAAAAATCTGATCAGATATTTGTAAAATTTTAATTTAATATGCTTGGTTAATACATTTCATAGCAATCGAACAAAACAAATCAGGTTATTGTGATTTTTTTTCAAAACATATACAGTTGAAATTTGATCAGAATTTTGATTCTGAGTAAATTTTGTTACACCCATTCAACTGAAATCTATTGCATATATAGAGTATACCAAACTTGAAATTGTCATTTATTTCGTAAGAAGTGGGAGGTATTTAGTGAAAAAATATAAAGCAAAAAATATTTTAATAACATTAATGTGCTTGCATCAGACCTAGGTCCTAGGCTAGGAACACTTATTCATTTATGGAAGTCTCTATCTTTAAAAGGCAAATGAGCCAAAAACCAACAATAAATAACCGACAATCCAAATAAGGGGATGTCATAGTCCTAATACCAACATTCTCTTTCAATTTAAGGCTGAATATGCAGTACAAATTCCCCTCTCCCATTTATTTTCTTATTGATCTGGTCAGAAGTTAGATCATTCATGTCATTGAAATAAAATGGGGAATTGATCACCAATGCATACAAATTATTGAGAGAAAGAGTACGTCTCCATCTTAATTCCAATTAGGAGATGCTCCTTTCAAATATAAATCAAATGTACGCTGGTGAGCATGGTGAAAGTACACAACGATAATTCCTCCAACTTCTTGATTCGTCTTATGTGAAAGTGAAACCTGAACTAAATGTTAAAACCAACACCACAGCGGACAAACAAATATGCTAAATATTATACCTAATTTAGTTTAGAGGCATATAATTCCACATCAAAACAGACTTATCAACAGAAGTTTATAGTTTTATTTTTCAAAGGACACATTTTAGATCTTTTCTTTCATGGTCATCCTGCCAATTTTGTACTATCAAACCTGAGGAATTTCTCTAATAAGCTTGATCTATTATCACCTCTTTCTGTCTGGACAACAAATATTTCTTGTATTGGAGGGGAGGCAAGAGTTGTTGTCACCAAGTCAGTGTTTACAAACACCTGAAAATGGGTACAGGCACCAACACATTGGTCACAAACTTGTTTCATCTGCTTAAATGTCAAACATCATTTCCCTGTTTGGTAGTCAAAACTTTCCGCAGTTATATTAAAGAAAGAGAAGAGGGCAAAATAAGGTACACTAGGGCACCCAAATCTCAGGGTAACAATGGGCTACAAAACAGCGGAAGTTGAGTGTCTGTGTCCACTTAAAGTAACAGACACCCAACCCTGCCCCAAGCCAAGTATACACAATGTAATGCAAAACACTTACACACCAATACGTATTTATTTTAATTGATATTTCAATTACTTCTTCATTTACCTTTCCATTAGAGCGAGCTGTGATTTTCTTTCAGGAAACCAATGGAAAGAACCTATGGGTAATTGTATTGTAAAAACCTAGTCAGTCAAGTGAAGTCATTGAAAGAATACATTAATTATCAATGAATACTTCTTTCTTGATAAGTGATGAGTACTCTTGATAGACAACAGATATTTGAGGAATTGAACTGTTCAAGTGTCTGGACAAAATTCCCAAACCAAAGAATTTCTTCTTTGCCCTAACTGAAAGGATAACTAACATTTTTGTTGAGACATAAAACATTTGACACAATTAAAATAAAATTTGTAATTTTGTACTATAATTGTGAAAATAAAATAGTACAACAATATTTCATATTCGACCTTCAAGTGAAAAATTGGGAAAACAACTTTGTGACATTTAAGCTTGCACGTTCAAAGCCTGTTGGGTCCCTAATTTAGCTTAGTAAATCTGCAGATAGTTTTGTGAAATTAATACTAATCATTACTTGAACCATCTGCGTTTATAATGCCTCGTTTCACAACTAATTAGATTAACTTGTCAATTCAATCTCCAAATATAGACTAGTGTAATGTCATTTTCAGCTAAACTCAACTGCTGGTGTAAGTGTTAAATGTGCAGACTTCAACGACAAAATGCTTTGCACAGGAAAACACAACACGGATAAGAATCTTTCATATTGAGTGAGGAACTGTAAAAGGAAACATCGTGCATAAGATGACATCAAATACACAACATAAAAAAACTCATTGAAATCCACTCTGTTCTTGAACAATATTCACAAAACTTTAAACAAAATGTGTCTTTTAACGACACAGCCAAGCTAAGAGTGTTTTTTTTTCTTTTCCCATCATTACACACTAAATTAGTAAAGCCAGATGCCTCGAATCATTAAAGTTAATTTCTTTTTTCCAAGTACTGGTAAAATCATGGATGGAGACTGGAGAAGATCACTGGAGACTATGCTGTGAAAGCCAAAAAATATGATAATGGTCATCTGCCTGATGGTATACTGCTCTTACCTCAATAGTGTGAATGACAAGGCTCTTTTTAGGGTTTTAGTCGAAAGCAAAGGGTAAAATGAGACGCGATTATAATGACCATAACAGACAAGATATCATCAGTTCAGAGCAAATAAGTGGTTCGACCACTTGGAGGGGAAATACGGCCAAAAATGGAGGGAAAATTATGTATGCATAAACTAAGATGCTGAGTGGTGGCCATAAAGGGAGTTCAGTCTACCACGAACGCATCTTTTTGGCGCCATTTTTGTCGCCAAGAGATGTCACATTTGGTCGGTCACATGAAAATGTATTCTCGGAACTAAACCAAGCAGTCTTTCTTATTGCTTGAATCTCATGATATTTCAAACAACTGCCTTATTCATCTTTATTTCAATAAAGCAGTAGAACCAAACGTAGATCAGATCAGTAATTTTTTGGAGGTAGATTAATGGAACATTGGTTGGTGGCAAGTTACACATTTAATAAACTGATGAACAAGACGAGAACATGATCGTGAATTTTTCAAAGTACCCAATGTGTTAAAATGAGCTGTTTTGGGGTACATTACTGCAACAAGAAGTCATGCAAAAGTATAATGTTGTGTGTAATTTGAGAGACTATATGCAGGGAAACAAGTAGGCTTTTTTAATTAAAGGAAGAGCGATTGGGAAAAAAAAGTTTCACAAATATGCTCAGGATTACTGATTTGTGATATCAGCATCTGGTCTGAAGTTGGAATGAGCGTAATCCAAATTTGTGGGTGGAATTACCTGTTACACAACGCTCCAACTGAGACTGATCACCTTCTTTTTCGTATCAACTGTTTGGATGGGGCACAAAATTTCCTTCCAAATGATATACAAAAACTGAAAAAAGGGTGGTTGAGTGGGTGGACATGTAACATCCCAGAAATTAGACAGAGAACACAATCGTGGGCACCTTAATCCAAACTAACTTTCGTAGGGTGGAACAAAAATTGTGTAATAACCAGAAGGACGCCCCCTACGAAGAACTTTCATTTTGAAAGTTGTGCAACTGACTCCAACCCCAAACAGTCATTAAGATTCAGATAGTACAATGAAGACGTTCTGTTAATGTAGATGTAACTCAAGTCAAGTGAACTCTACCATATGGACTCATCGCTAAGCATATTTGCCCATTATGCAACTCTAAGCTTGCATAGTTAAGTACATTTCCAAACATGTCCCTTAGCATTGCAGCACTAAAACTCTTGCTTACCGTTCAGTCTCATTTGGCAAATTAGATTCCCCCTTTGACCCGATAGACAAGCAGTTTACATGGAGATATTCAGTGACATGGTGAATAGAAAGATAGCAAGGTATTACAATACGGTTTGATATCTGATAGGTGAGCCATTGTGTGGAGTTGATGGAACTCTTTAAGTAATGATGCTAAATAGAGACATTAGTACATTGTTTATCGTTTGTATCTTCAGATGAATAAGTTAGCTAACGTTACGACAAAAACTAAAGAGTGGTGCATCAATTGAATTGACCCCATGACCCCAGTAATTCTGCTTACAATCATTTGAGATATTGCAACCTATGTAAAAGGCATTCCGATGCAAATATTCTGAATTAACAGCAGCAACAAGATGCAGAAAAACTACCAGTCTCCCATTACATTTCTTACCAAATGTCCAAATATTTAGTAACTAACTGTAAACTTAAACATTGGGAGTATTTGTGATTGCATTTGAAACACAACAGAGAGAGAAGTCACAACAATCATTGTACGCTGTCTTCAATATATCTAAATACTATTCTGATTATTTGGCTGTAAATGGGCGGAATAAACGATGACGTCCGTCATATATGGCAAAGCAACAGTGGTACTGTTTGGATTCCAATAAAGTTTGTAGGTGAATGAAATTCTAATTTTATTACAATCCTGGCAACTTGGAATGCAAAGCTAAAATGATACAAAATCACTGGCAGAGAACAACTGGACCATTTATGGTTGCATTTCATGTCAGGAAATAGTGTGAAAATGTCCAATATCAAGTCATTTATTCTTCCCTATTGTATTCTTTGCTTCCACTTGGTTCAGCACCAGACGCATTTGTCATCGTGCACATCATGCTTAATTTACTGCCAAACATTACATTTGTCAGGACAGTATTATTACTATTACTGTGTCGTTTCCGTCTCTTGTGTAGTGTCGGGAATTCTTTTGTTATCATTCCCCTTTGAGACTGGCTTTTCATCGGCTTTAGACCGATGGGAATGCCGAATGCACCAAAAAGCTGCCCAAATTTAGGATTTCTCCAGTTGTACCAGCAGAGATTCGCTAAGGAATGCGAATGTCTGGAAATGGTTGGCTTTTAAAATTACAGAATGCTTCTCGGTGTTGAAAGCTTATCCATAACAAGAAAGCCTTTCAGTCGAAAGCCAACCGCCCGCTTGACAATTCTGATCGAGTAGCAAAAACGCCACCCTGACATTTGAATTCTGAGCGAGTAGTAAAAAGGTCATCTGGTGAACAAACTGAAAACATTACCTTTCCGTCTTTTCAAGTAATACTATCAGATGCCAATTTAAAGGAAATTAGTACCATTTATATCCCTTTGTGGTATGATTATAGATTAAAATCGTCATGTTGATTGAAGAATTTGCTAAAAGTTACATTCTAGTAAGAATGGTTAATTATCCTGACATCGTGATAATATCCACAGCAATTACAGTTAATTATTCCAGCTTTTGAACTAAGTCCGGTTATGAACTCAGTTTAGGACATCCAATACGTTCGACTTTGTGCCTTTTAAAATAACCTATTAATTACCACTGAATCCACCACAGCTGACTGAACTTGAGATAGTCGATAGCTGCCTATTAAGTAAATAAGCACTGAAACAGCAATGGTCCAGAACCTAAAGGTAATAAAGTATCATAAGGGACATCACGTTAACAGGCTGTCCAGACACACGATACCTGATCTGACTGCTGAACAGCTTACATCTGCCATAAATGGTAGCTTCATGGTCTGAGACTGAAGTAACCCTGTTGGTCCTGCAAAAAGTTGCTTGCCATGTTTCAAACAGCGCGTAGATGCATTTCTCAACAGGAGATGGTGGCTGCAGCAATAACTTTGAGCAAAGCTACAAGATATATTTCACTATTTCATAGGTGATATTCAGGTAGCAAATGGAGGAAGCTGCATAGAGTTTTGAACCATGGGATATTGTCAGATAATTGTACAATTAATTTGTGTGAGGCCCATGCTGGGGAATAGAATTATTTGTGTTTGTTTACATTTGGCTTGTTGATTATATTTTTGTGCTTTGTAGTCACATGCCACTTTTCCCATTCGTTGACTTTGTCAGAAACATTTTTTTTTAAATCGAGGTTTCCTTATGAAAGCTGATAAAATGTTGCTGTGGTTGTGTAATTCAAGATGATTTAGTTCTAATCCGTGGTGTGACTAAATCTTCACCACGAAATTAAGTTTTTATTTATATTTACCATGTATGGGCGACACTTTTTCGAAGAATAAACTAAATGTTTGTCTGATGTATTATTCATCATTAGGCACTTCATTATTTCTGTATTAAGTTTCAAAGAGGAAATGGTCCCGATTCTTCTTAACTGGGTTGACACATGATAGAAAATGGCAAATTACTCTCGACATTAGTGGCTTCAAAATTGCATAGTTCCTAATGGATCTTTTTAAACTCGCCAATGAGGCTGAATTTCAACAGTGAATCGGTACAATTGATGGAAAATTAATACTTTGATTGACAGAATGTGAAATTTTTGTACATATCGTACCGGCGAGTTCGAGTATGAGTTTCCTGTTTCAGTTTGAGTTTGGCAAAAAAAAAAATCTAGTTTGTTGGCAAACTAACTATATTTCCCTTGTCTGTTTACTTGGCCCACAAAGCAGGTGCCTC